>PQXP01000601.1:0-11731 GCA_002973495.1 Apiotrichum akiyoshidainum | reverse complement strand
GCTTGAGCGCGCTCGCGTTCCGCAAGCTCGACTGCATGCTGCACGACGTGATCGTCTCAAAGTTCAACGCGGGCTCCCCCGCGTGAAAGTGACAGAGGAGGGAGCCATGGTATGCGCCATCGAAGACGACGACCTTTTTCCGCTTCGTGTGCTTGAGGCCGCTGGTGATAGCGAGCAGGTTAGCCTCAGTGCCCGAGTTGGCGAAGCGGACGAGCTCGAGGGATGGGAAGCGCTCGACGAGCCCCACGGCAAGCCCAGACGTGTACAAGAGACAGGGCTCTGACTCAGGCGGACTACGACGGCCGTAGTCCGCCTCAATCAGAGCCTGTACGCGGTCGCGTTCGGCCTCACTGGCTTCAAACGCGGCCCTGCGCGCAGCCTTCTGCTCCAGATACTGCTGGTGCAGTATCGCGCGCTCGCGCGCCTCGGCGGCAGCCGCGCGGCGCTCCGCACGCTGCTGGATCTCCGCCTTGCCCCGCAGGCGGATCGTGCCCGGGTGGTTCTCCGTGTTCGTGTAGGTGCCTGCTGTTAGTCATGTTTGCCACCCGATCGCGTGGCTCAGGGCCCCGCGTGGCTTTCGCGCGACCTGCAGCCGAGACTCACTGAGAATCGTCTCGACGTCCCACTTGTCCTTCTCGGGCTGCACCTCGGCCATCTTGAGCAGGTCCGTGTCCTCCTTGGGTGCGGGGCCGCGGCCGAGGCGCTCAATCTCGAGGATACGGCGCGAGTTCTCCGCGTGCGAGATGCCGTGGACGCCCTCCTCGTCCTCGAGCGCCGCACGCAGGACCTTGAGCTTGTCGGGGCCCGAGAGCTTTGTTGTGCCGACGGCCTCGCGCATGCGGTTGCCGACGACCTCGTAGTTGTCGAGAAAGTCGTCCATGATCGAGTCAAAGTCCTCGCGCGAGACTGTCGGCGGCGAGCCGGGGACAAACTTGCTCTTGGTCGAGAACATGGAGATTCTCGAGGCCGTCGACATGCTCGACATGTACGACGGGGCGATCGAGACGTCGTCGTCAAAGTCGTCGTCGATAAACTCGTCGTCGTCGTCCTCGAGCTCGTACTCGCGCTCGAGGCGGTCAAAGCGGGCGTCGAGGTCGCGCAGACCCTCGGTGCGGTACACGCTCGCCGACGACATGGACATTCCCGTCGCGTCCGACGGGCCGCGCTTGCCGTGGCGCTTCTTGGCGCCCTTGACCAGCATGTCCTTGAACTGCGACGTCATGGTGCCGACAGTGTCCGCCGCCTCGGAGCCGTGGTCCTCGCGGTCCTCGTCGCTGTTCCAGCCGCCGTTGGACACGGGGGTCGGGTGCTTGCCGCCGGCCGCCTTGAACGCGCGGAAGCGGTCCTCCCAAGTCTCAGTCTTCTCATCGCCGTTCTCGGTCTTGGCGTCGTCGTCGTCGTCGTCGTCAGAGTCCGGGAACATGCCCTTGGCCTGGGCGTACGTTCCGTCGTCGTTGACACCCCACTCGGCAAACTCAAACTCCTCGCCCTGCTCGTCCCACTCGAGCTCGCCCGAGTGGAGCAGCTCGCCAAACACGTCGTTGTCCGCGGCCGCTTCGTCGTCCACGAACGCGTCGTCGTCGAGCGCCTCGAGCACCTGGCGCAGATGCGGGTCCATGTCGGGCTGGAAGCCCTGCAGCTCGGTCGGGATCGACTGCGAGAGCTCGTGCACGTCCGCCATCGTCATCTCCCACTTGGACGGGAGCATGTCCTCGGGCATCTCGAACATGTCCTCGGCGCGGCCCTTGCCCTTGTCGCGCTGGCCCTGGCGCTTCATGCCCGACGCGACACCGCTTCCGCGCGGCGCCGCGATCAGAACAGAGTCCAGAGCGCCCTCCTCGCCGACACGCTTCAGGTGCTGCATGTAGTCGTATGTCGAGTCGTCGTATGTGATGCCGTACGTCGCCGCCTCGCCCTCATTGGCGCGCATGTTATTCGTCTCGGTCACCGCGAGCTCCGCCATGGTCGTACCCGACTTCTGCACCGGTCAGTGGGAGGTTGCGCTAGTTGCCACTCACCTGCGTGTTGTACCTGCCCGAATCGTTCGCGCGGTCGACAGACTTGAACACCTGCTGCGACGCCTCGGGGTCGTTGGCGAGCGGGTCGCGCACCGAACGGTGCACGAGCTGGAAGTGCTGCGCGCCCGGCTGGCGGTAGATGGACTTTTTGGTCGGCGCCATCTTGGAGGTGGGGGGGGGAGTGGAGTGTGGTGTGGGGTTGGTCCCTTTTGTGTAGCGGCTGTGGTTTTGTTGTCGTGTGGTGCTGCTGCTTATCGTCGCCGTCGTCTGTAGTGGTAGTGGAGTCGTGGAGTAGCCTGGCGAGTAGCAAGCAGGTAGAGGTTGTTGTCAACGGCCAGTTCGAGCGCTGCAGCCAGGACCAGAGACCTCCACTCTCTCAAAATTATTCCTCACTGCTGATTTGCCGCCGCTCCCAGCCCCCAGGCAGTCGCCACCAAAAACCCACGTGGCCATCCTCAGCTTGCTCTTCTGCTCGCTCGGCGCTCGGCACGACTCGTTCTCCAACTTTCTTCGGCATCTGCGCTCATCATCACAACCCACCACACCACCCCCCCCGACACATATCACCAAAATGGCGTCTCTCTTCGGCTCGAACGCTCAGACCGCTTCTGGTGAGTGTGCCCGCGTGCCGCGTGCCGCCGCCGCCGTTGCCCGCCGCCGCCGCCGTCGCCGTTTTTCCTCGGTAGGACAGCAAGTCACCGGAACGGAGAAAAGATCGCCGGCGAGGCTGAGGGCAGTGTGCAGTCTTGCATGCGCTCGGCGTCCCTCCCGCGCCTCTCTCGCGCCCCAGACGGTCCGCGGCAGCAGCAGCGGCATCGGCAGCAGCAGGAGCCAGCTCGCTTCAACTTCGTGATCTCCTAGCTGGCTCCCAGCGGCGCCAATACCTATATTCGAAAGCTGACGGCCAGACATGCAGCAGAAGAAGGAGCAGCTCAAGATGCAGGTCCAGCAGGAGGTAAGCTAGATTGTCCTTGCTGAGCTAACGACCAGCTCGCCGTCGCCGGCGCCCAGCAGCTCATCAACAAGATCACCGAGAACGTGCGTGTTTTGCCTTCCCTCCCGTGGCGTCCCAGTTCCCGTGTCCCACCCCGTCCCGGAGCGCAGCCCTTGAGACGAGATAACGCGCCCATGTGAAATATCTCGAGTCTCGAGGCTGGGAAGCGCGGGACTGGACGAGGAGGACAGTTGGGAGGAGGAGAGAGACGGGGTTTTCGCGGCGCGGACTCAAGAGGTGCCGGCTTTGTTAACTGCGTTAAGCCGGCTGGTCCGATCCCGAGGAGGACAGAGTTGGAGGAGAGAGACGGAGCGTAAGCGGAAGCGGACTCGGAGACGCCGGCTTCGTGGCACTCTGCATAAGCCGGATGGTCTCGAGAGCCTGCGCAGGCGGTTGCGCGCTGCAAGGATCGCGCAGAGCAGCAATGGGCGGCGGGGGCCAGGTGCTTTCCCGGAGTACACCTGGAACGCGTACCGCCGCCGGCTTTGCCAGTCTTTCGGCGTCGTCGGCGCGCTTGGTTGCTGCTCGTTATCCCGCGCTTGCTGTTCTCGTGGACCCGCTCTCTGTCTTCCTCCTCTCTCCTCCCTCCTCCCTCCTCCCTCCTCCGTTCTCTTCCTACTTCCTACTTGTGCCACCCGCTCCCCTCTCCACCCCACCCCAGCCACAGCAGCACACTGACCCGCAGTGCTTTTCCAAGTGCATCACCAGGCCCGGCCCCCAGCTCGGCTCGTCCGACGAGCGCTGCCTCACCCAGTGCATGATGCTCTACATGGCCGCGTTCGACCAGACCTCCAAGTCGTACGTCGCCCGCATCGCCAAGGAGCGCGCCGGCCAGCACTAAAGTTGCATTCTCTCCCACCACTCTGTAGCATCACCAAATGCATCGTATCGCCCGGTCCCTGCAGTAGCACTCTTATGTGTTTCTCTCGGCCATGTTCTGTAGTGTTGCTCTCGGGGTCGCGTGCAGCTGCGGCAGGCACGACCACGGAGGCGGCACCGGCCCAGCCCGCCCCCCACTCGTGCACGCGTGCACTGCAACGCCCGTATCGTACTGTACTGGTATATCCATATCCCGAGGTCTAAACTACTCCTGCTCGCGCTCCCGTACACGCTACTCGTCGTCGTCGTCGCCCTCGGCACGGACGACGGCGTAGATCTTGCGGCGGTTGCTCTCGACCGCCTCCTCGGCCGCCGCCGCCCTGAACATGGCCTTGAGCAGCGCCGCGCGCGCCGCCTTCTTCGTCGCCTTGCTGCCCGCGACCGCAACGTTGCCCACCACGTGCGGGAGCGCGCCCTCGTCCTCGTCCTCGTCCTCGGACTCGTCGACAGGGACCGGGACGGGGCCCTTCCTCCGCTTTGCCGGGCGCGCCTCCTTCTTCGCCTTCTTGTCCTTCTTCTCGGGGCCAGACAGCGCGCCGAGCACGGGCGTGAAGAGCACCGTCATCAGGCGCTGGTGCACGACCGACCCGGGCGTGCGCGCGAGCAGCGTAATGTGCGGCGCGAGCAGCTCGACGAGCGGCGCCGCGCCGTGGCCGTCCTCGGACAGCACCTTGTCGAGCTCGTCGAGGTACACGTCGGCAATGTGCGTCGCGAGCGAGGTCGGCACGCGCTTGTCCTGCCAGCTGGGGGGTCAGCACTGTTGGTTGCTACTGGAGTTCAAGCATGGTCAACGGCCCGGTCGCGTTCAGCATGGTGGGTGGGGGTGCGCGTGCTGGGATGGAGCAACCCTACTCGGCACAGCACCGCACCTGGGACAGGACCACTCGCCACGGCCATTGCCACCGGCGCACACACACTCACGTCATGGGACCCCGCTCCGCGCTCATGATCGCGTTGACGCCTTCGACGGCCGCGGCGCTCCAGTCCTCGCGGGCAAGCAGGCGGAAGGTCGCGTTAATGTACCGACGGATGAGCATGTAGTACTTGTCCATCCTGCAGGTGTCAGCGCTGCACAGCCCGGAGAGAGGAGAGCTCTGCGTAGCGACAGAAAGCTCTCGGACTTCATGTGAATGTCGACGAGCACGAGCACGGAAAGAGGCGAGGGCGGAAGCGGTGAGGGCAGTCACAGCCAGGAACTCTGCAACCTGCAGGTAGATGCACCTCGCCACGGCGCGCGCCTGCTCTCGCTGCTGTGTGCGTCGCAGTCTGGAGCACTCACCTCAGCCTGTCGATGCCGTTCCACTCGCGCACGAGCGCGGTCCAGAATCCGCCCAGGAACGCGAGCGCGGCGGTGAGGCGGTCCTCGGCGGTGCCGACGGGGTTGATGCGGAGCACGAGGTTGGCGAGGTCGGTCGCGAGGCCCTGCTGGACTAGCGGCTTGTCCGACATCCAGAAGCCTGCCGTCAGCTCTACGCGGGAGAGTTGAGCTGGACCTGGAGAGGAGCGAAGATGACCTCGGGAAAAAGTGCTCATCTTCGCCAGTCTCCAACGCGGGCCACTCGGGCAACGGGCTCGGCCTCGCCGCCGCCGCGCGCCTGTGCTCGTACTCACAGTAGAACAGGCCCTTCCACAGCTTGGCCATCTCCTTGTCCGGCAGCGGGACGTACGCGCCGTCCTCGCCGTTCGACTGCGAGAGGAACGCCTCGAGGTTGCGGATCGCCTGGTCGCGCACCTTCTTGTCTGAACGTCAGCCGCTTGCACTTGCACCTGCTCGCCCTCAATCTCTCTCGCGCTGTCTGGGGGCTCCACTCTGCTGGTGTTGTTCCTGCTCCAGCAGAGGAGAGCCGCCGAGGAGGGCGATACAGCCAGGACACGGGATGCAGGACAGCAAGTCAGAGGGTGGTGCATGAAGTGTTCGCACACTTGCTTGTCCCGCCTCACGCGCGGGCTCGCGGACGGGTCCGCAGGCCCGGGCCAGGCGGGCGATAGCGACTTCTGGGTATCGTCACGCTTGCTGTCCTGCCGCGGCGTGTACACTGCTGCAGCCGTCGCTGTCTGCCGATGGCGCCGGAGGCGGAGGCGGAGGCGGAGGCTGAGCACCGGCGAGCACGCCCTGCTAGGAGGAACGTACGAAAGCAGGGACTCCGGCCGTCCTCCGCGCTCAGGCCTGGCGGCCGGCGCCGGCGAGCCATGTCTGACGCTCTCCTCTTCCTTCTCCCCTCCCCTCCCCTCCTTCCACTCGCCGCGCGCCGATACCCACCAGTGTGCGCGAGCTGCTTGCCGAGCGGCATCTGCGCCATCGCGCGCCCGTCGTCCTCGACCTCCATCGCGTTCGAGCGCTTCTTGCCGCCGCCAGTCTTGCGTGCTGCTGCGGGCATGTCGGGTAGTTGTCGTGTGGGGTGGGGTGGGTGGTGGTTGCTTGTTGGGCTGGGACGGTGAAGAATGTTGTCTTGTTCACCAGAGGCCGGGCAGGCGGGCAGGCAACAAACGAGTGACCAACTTTTGGAAGTCACGTGATTTTTCATTTCACTCTGGTGGCGATTCCAGGCGGTCTGCCAGGCTGGGTGGGGGGGCCGGGTGGAGGTACAAAGGACGGCAACAATGCATGCTCGTTCTCATTCTCGGCCGCTACATAGTTGTCGGGGTACATGCACCCATCTCGTTTTGGTCTTCTGCTGTGGCGGCATCATTACAGTATGTATCATTATCGTGTCTCTCTTCCGGCGCTGTCGTCTCGTGGTCGTCGTCTCGTGGTCGTATGTGGTGCTGCCTCCTCAAACTATCATCAACGCTCTCTTCCGCCTACGCGGCGGCAACGTACCACTCCTCGCAGTAGTAGCACATGTTCTGCTGGCCCCACATGAACGGCACGATCGTGCCGTCCTCCTCGACGCTGAACACGGGCACGCACAGCGCTGCAGTACGCGTCAGCACGTAGTCTGCAGCCGGGTCCTGGCACTCTTTCCACCCGGTACGCGTACTCACCTCCGCGGTTCAGCTGGTACTCGTCGCCGCAGCACTGGTGTATCGCGCGCTCGGTGCGGCGGGAGGCGGCCGTGTTGCGCAGCTGGATCTTGATCGTCGCGAGGTCGGCGCCGAACGTCGGCGGGGGCGAACACGGGCCGGGGAGCGGGTGGAGCGCCGGGGACAAAGGCGCTTCCAGGCGCTGGGCCGAGGGCGACGGTGCGGACGAGGACAGGCGGCGCTTCTTGCGGCTTGTGCTCGAGAGCCGGCGGTGCTTGACGGGAATCCGAGTCGAACCTGCCTCTGCAGCTCGCGAGCCCGATTTCTTCTCGCGCCCGCCGCCACTCTTGCGCCGCTTGCCCCAGGCGGAACCGCTCTCGCTGTCGCTGCTGACATACCCGTCTAGCAGATCAAAGCTGGGGTCGCTGTCGCTATTGTCGTGGGCAGGCGGAACAGGTAGACTGCTCTCGTCGTCGTCGTTCGAGGCGAACACCAGCGCACGCTTCTGGCTCCTGGCCTTGGCCTTCGTGGGAGGCTTGCCGGACGTCGACTTGGACGGTGATGCGATTGCCGACACGGCCGTCTTCTTGTTCTCCTTCATGTCGCGGGTCGTCTTGTGTGCTGAAGCGGCAGTCGCATTTTTGATCCGCTGGCTCCTGCGCGCCCCCGCGTCTCCTTCGTCGCCAGCGTGAAGGTCAGAGGCCGAGCCCTTGTTCCGGACATTGGGCTTCTGCTTCTGCTTTGGCTTTTCCTTTGGTGTTGCGTTCTCCTTTTCGTCTCCGGCACGCTTCGGCGGCGCCGACGCGCGGGGGACCTCTAGCGGGTCCGCGAACCGCTCGCGGAGCTTCCCGAGGCGCGAGCGCGATAACGTGCGTGAGGGCGATAGCGGGAATGCAGCGGGGGCTGTCCTGCGGTAGGGACCGGGCTCCGGGATCGCGGTCCCGGCACGCGCGCGAGATGGCGCCGGCGGGGCGGGCGAGGGGGAGCGGGGCCGAGATGGCGGGGCAGCCCGGGTCCTCGCGCTCACATTCTTGCTCTTGTTGCTGCTGCCACTCTTGCTGCCACTCGCAGCGGGCGGAGGCGGCGAGGCGACCTGCCAGCGCGGGCGGGGCGGGGTAGACTCGTGCCAGATGGCCGTGTCGGAGCCGCGGCTCGGGGTGTCCCAGGGGTGGACGCGGGGCGGGATGCTGGGGAACGGGAACGGCTCGCGGGGGAGATTCCGGGGAGTGGAGGCCTCGGCGGTGGCGTCGGCGGTCCAGCCGTCGCGGTGCGGCGTGAACTGGGATCCGGGCACGCGGGGACGCCCGCGGAACTCAGGCTGCTGCGGGTGTTGCGGGTGGTGCTCGGCCTGGGGCAGGTACTGGGGGACGTTGTCGTTCGGTGGCGGGGGAAGGCGCGCGGGGACCTGGGGACTGCCGCCGGGTAGCCAGTGGCCCTCGTGCACGATGCGGCCGTATGCGTATTCCCGCGGGAACGCGAACGGGTCGCGGTCGCGGTCGTGTCCGTTGTTGTCGCCGAGTGTGTGCGTGCGCGTGTTGGGGTACGGACTGTACTCGCGGGGAAGGGGTCCACCGGCGCCCCCACCAGGCGAGAAGGTGGCGGGGCTCGCCGCGATCGCGAGGGACGTGCTGACGGTCGTGGGCGTGATGAGTGGCGGCGCGGGGGCGGCGGGGGCGGCGGGGGTTGCAGGGGTCCCGCCGGGTCCGCGCGACGGTAGGGTGAGGGGGAGCGAGGAGAACGAGGTCAGACTGGGGAAGGGGAGGAAGTAGGGGAAGGCTGGCATGTTGGCGGGGCGCACTGGGAGGGCTGGGGCGTGGGGTCTCTGTGTGCGGCGTGTGCTGCTGGGAGGCGCTGCCGAGTGTTGGTGTGGTGACTGTCTGATGTGGAGGGATGGTGTGGTGATTGCTGTGGGTGTCGTAGGTGTGGGTGGGTGATGGGGAGAGGGGATGAGAGAAGAGATGTGGGCGATGGACAAGGGGGGAGGAGGATGGCAGGAAAGAACGGAGGGAAGGCAACTCTGGGGAATACACTACTACTCACGCAGAGGGAAGGCAACAAGAACAAACATCAACAGAGAGAGAGAGAGAGAGTATTTACAGCCACAGATCGCAACCCAGTGTGGCGGAACCACCATCTGCATCAGCGCATGGCGGCTCGCCGACTACTCGCCTGCCCCTCATTCGCGTCCTCCTCTGCAGAGAGTCATGCAGCGACGACAACGCCAGGCGTTGGATCCCTGTGGCCACAGCACCACAACCACCCGCCACGCTTGCTTGCCGCAGTGCCATTCCTTTTGCGACCAACAACTGCACCCCTGCAACCGAGGACCAAGAGCCGTTGCATTACCTGCCGACACCTGCCTGGATTGTCTGATATTTATGGCTGTGTTTTGTGTGTGTTTGTGCATGTCTATGTCTGTGCTGTGCTGTGGTAGTGGTGGTGGGAGAGTGCTGAGATGTCCGAATCTGCCACTGCGGCCGCGCGCGCCCGCTACTTCTTCTTGGTGCCCTCGAGCTCGGCAATCTCCGCATCGAGCTCGGCGTCGACGTCCTCCTTTACGCTCTCGGTGAGCTGCGCGTGCCAGAGATTGTAGTAGACGCCGCCGTAGATGCGCAGGAGCTCGTCGTGCGTGCCCTGCTCCACGACGCGGCCCTCTTGCAGCACGATGATGACGTCGGCGTCCGAGATGGTGCGCAGACGGTGCGCAATGAACACGCTCGTCTTGGTGCCGTCCACGAGCGTGCTGTTAATGTTCCGCATGAGCTCCGTCTCCGTGTACACATCCAACGCGGACGTGGCCTCGTCGAAAAAGTTGATCGGCGGGTCCTTGAGCAGGAGACGCGCGACGGCGACGCGCTGCTTTTCGCCGCCGGAAATCATGAGGCCGCGCTCGCCGACGCGCGTGTGGTATCCGTCGGGCAGCTTGGCGATCGTCTTGTCCAGCTGCGCCTTGCGCGCGGCCTCGTACACCTGCTCGTCGGTCGCGGCGAGGTTGCCGTAGCGGATGTTGTGCAAGAGGTCGGCGTGGAACAGCGGCGTGTCCTGCGGGACCACACCAATGGCCTTGCGCAGGCTCTCGAGCGACACGTCCTTGATGTCCTGCCCGTCGATCATGATGCGGCCCGACTGCGCGTCGTAGAAACGGAACAGCAGGCGGAAGACGGTCGACTTGCCGCAGCCCGACGGACCAACAAGCGCGACCTTCTTGCCCGCAGGGATCGTGAGGCTCAGGTCCTGGAGAATGGGGCGCTGCGGGTGGTAGCCAAAGTTGACATTCTCAAACTTGATCTCGCCACCCTTGAGCTCGAGCGACTTGACGCCGGGGCGGTCGTGGATAGCGGGCTTGACGTTCTGCAGGTTGAACATGACCTCCATGTCAATAAGGCTCTGGCGCAGCTCGCGGTACACGGTGCCGAGGAAGTTGAGCGGGAGCGACAGCTGGAAGACGAGCTGGTTGACGAGCACGAGGTCGCCGACCGTCATGGTGCCTGGGGTTAGCTCTCCGTCGCAAGAAGCTTAGCTTACCCTTTACAATGCCCTGCGCGCCGAGGAGCATCATCATGGTGAGCGCAGACGAGAAGATAAAGTTCTGGCCAGAGTTGAGGAACGCGAGCGAGGTGGCAATCTTGATGGACGCATTCTCGTACGTCTTGAGCGTCGCGTCGTACTGCTTGATCTCGTACTTTTCGTTGTTGAACGCCTTGACAGCCTCGTAGTTGATGAGCGAGTCGACCGCGTGCGTCGCGCCCTTGTTGTCGGCCGCGTTCGCCTGCTTGCGGAACTGCGTGCTGCGAGTCAGGGAAGAGCGTCGTTATAACTCACCGCCAGGCGGTCGTCTGCACGGTGAACCAGGTATACAGCGCCATGGTGATAGCGGTCACGGCGGCAAAGTCCCAGCCAAACTTCCAGGTCAGGATGCCGCACACCATCGAGATCTCGAGCGCGGTCGGGATGACGTGAAAGACGATAGACGAGAGGATAAACGAGATGCCCCTGAGAGGTTAGTGCTTTGGCCAAAGTCGGGTGCTCACTTTGTACCACGGTCAATAGCGCGCGTGAGACCTCCGGTCTGGCGCTCGAGATGAAACTTCATGTCCATGTTGAGAAGGTGGCCAAACGTCGTCCGGGCGACGTTGCGGATCGTGCCCTGGGAGACGGTCGCAAAGATGGCGTTGCGGAGCTCGCCGAAACCAGTCGCGCAGACGCGAGCAAGACCATCTGGAAGTCAGTCAGCGCAACCTTGGCCGACTCCAACTCACAACCAGCAATTGCCGCGCCGGCAATTGTCCAAACAGCAGTGTCGGACGTGATCGGAATGTTCAGGCCGTCGACGATCGTCTTGAAGAAGAAGGGCACCTGGACGTTGAGAACCTTGCCAGCGACGAGCAGCGCGAGCGCACCGACGACGCGGATCTTGACGCTGTTGTTGCCCTTTGGCCACACGTTGGTCGCGAGCTGCCGCAGGATCGTCCAGTCGGTGAGCGCCTGCTTCTTCTCCGACACGGCCTTGGACGCGACGTCCGGGTTGACTGGTGCTGGTGCCGCGGGCGCAGCGGGGGCTGTCTTGGCCTTGGTCTCGGCAGGAGACGGTGACGAGGAAAAGAATGCCGAGGGAATGCGGTGGGTGACGCGCAGAGGTGTCTGGGTGGGCAATGTGCGTGCCGGCCGTGTGCTGCGGTTGCAGGTGGTGAATGCGCGCGCAACGACCGGCACCGAGAGGGGCCGGGATATCCGCGAGGAAGAGGCGGCCGCGTTAAAGACGCCGCACGCGGTGCGGGACGCGCGCAGGCCGGGGAGGTTCATGGTGTGCTGTGGTGGAGTGTGCGAGTCTTGTGGCTGCAGGAACTACGCGGTCGCGGAGGTAGCGGGGGGGGGG
>PQXP01000563.1:0-13644 GCA_002973495.1 Apiotrichum akiyoshidainum | reverse complement strand
GGGGGGGGGGTGCAGCGGGTGGGTGGCGAATGAGGAAGAGAGAAGAATAAAGCTATGGGTGTAACCTCCAGCTGGGGCTGACATTTATACCCCCTCGCCCCTCATCCTCCTCCAGCGTGAGACGGCTGCAGTGCTCGACAATGGATGAAATAGGAACGGTTGGGTGTGGTGTGGCGTCTCTCATGTGTGGGTGTGTCAAAACAACAAGGTGAGTGTGGCGGCGCTCGTCGGCGGTTCTGAGACAGACGCGGAGCCACCAACAAGAAATGGGAGAAGCAAAAGCAGTGCGCATGTCGAGAATGTTTCCCACTGTTCGGCCACAACATAATGCATGCTGAAACATGCGGACAAGCTTCCGGTCTCCCGGCCCGACGCAGTCGTTGTCTTCGGCAGAAGCTTGACTGGACTAGTTGTACGAATGCATGATCGCCTGTCCGTCCGCCGTCGTGACAGCGACCTCGGGGCCTGTTCGTTAGTGACACGTCTCGATTCAAGACCGCGCTGCTGCTCACTGCTGTTCGGGTACCCGACCTTGACGGCGCCTCCGCCGAGCTGTCGCGTGCGCGCGACGAGCAGGAGGATGCTCCAGAGCGCGAATCCTGCGTGCTCCACCATGTCCGCCTCCATGTCCCACGGGTCAGACACCACGTCCCACCCACGCGCGAGGACGGCGGCCCAGAGCCGCTCGGAGCGGAACCGGTGCGCGACGCGGAGGAGGTCGATAATCTCCACCGTGCGCGGGGCACGCACGCTCGCGAGGCGGGTGGCGTCCCTGTCGATCACGTGGCGGAGAAAGGTAACCAGCGAAGGAGGTACCTGGTAGTTTGCCACAAAGCCCAGCACGCTCAGGCAGTCGGCAAGCGTGGGCACAAACTCGGGGTGCCGCGGGTGCCCCATGTACAGAAAGCGCAGGATCGCGTGCATGGCTGCGGGCGTGTCGGGCGAGAAGATGACGCCGCTGGCGGCCACCTTGCGTTTAAGCAGCTCCTGCACGAACACGCCGCTGAGGGGTCAGTGCCAGTAGTCCCGGGCCTCGACCTTGCTCCTGCGCTCGGTGATTGATGACAAGCACCGAGAATGGGATTCTTGGTTGGCGGTTTTCACATACCTGGACGCACGCAGCACCGTACCGTGCACACGGAAACCCATATCCTTCTCCCCTTGGCGGCAGATGATGAGCACGTCGCCAGCAGCGGCAAACTCGGGGTGCAGCATAATGTCGTGCTCGCGCTGGAACGGGTGGGGCTCCGGCTCTGCACCGTGAGTAGGAAGGGGGGCAGACGAGGGCGGCGTCGGCGGCAGGCTAGACAGCACTGTCCCAGCTGAGCGTGCGGTCGGGGTCATAATACGTGAGTGAATGAAAGCAACGGTTAGGATGAAGGATGAAGGACGATCAAGAAGGAAAGTGGGAGAGATAAAGAGCTGGCCAGCGTGTCAGCAGTCGGTGTCAGTACGACCTGGTAGGAGGATTCACGCCCCCTCGAGCACGGGCCGCGTCTCGCCCCCTGGGGGTGCGCGGGCGGGGCGTGAGGCACCCGCCGACAGCATCCCAGGACGTAGTAAATCGTGCATTGGGTCCTAGATCTAGCATCGTGAGTGGGTTCTCATGCGCTCCACAACTGCCGGGAAGCTTGAAGCGGTGTCGCAGTGAGCTGGCCAAGGGAGAGCGGGGGCTTGGTGGCGAAAGGCGCCCGCGGCACTGCCAGAACGCAGGCCCTGAGCAGAAGGCAGCTTCCAACGTACCGAATGGACAAGGGTGGCAGATGGAAGAGGTAGACATGGTGAGGGCTGGAAACGGCGGGCCAGCGGGCCTGCCGTGGAATTTACAGTGTATGTTGTCCGTGATCCGGCGATTATTTGAACGTGAAGATGATGAGCAACAACGAGAGTGGGGCAAGAAACATGTATATAGTCGAGAGGGCATTACTTGTAGCAGTTGCAGCACTGCTGCATACTCCTACGCTCGGTCGCCGCGACGCTCACATCACCCTCTAATGTCATCAGCGTGTGGTTCGCTCCCAGACTCACCCTCAGAGTACAGGACGCAAAGCTCATCCAGATGGCTATAGAGCTTTGGCCGGCTGCTGACGCTCGCGAGGATCGAGAGGAGCGAGAAGATGCTGTCGCCCACAATTTCAATGTCCGCGTCTGTAAACTTCCACGGGTTGAGAATGTCGTGCCACCACGATGTACGCAGCCGCTCGCAGATTTCGGCCCACAGGAAGCTCGAGTGCAGATTGTGCGCAAGACACACGAGAGCAAAGACATCGTCCTTGGTACCCGAGCGGCCGACGCGATTCACAATCTCTGGCGCCCTCAGCTCCACGTGGAAGTCGAGCACCGCGCGGGGGTACCAGCCGTTGTACTTGAGCGCCAGACGGTTGATGCCGTCGTACTGCGAGATGGTCGGGAAGAAGTCTGGCGGCACGCAGGTGGATGCCGAGGGAGGGGCCGCCCTGGGGGTCGTAGGAGAGAGTGCGGGTACCGGAGAAATGGCAGGGGAGTCGTCTGGTGTGTCTGGAGACGTCGAGTCTGTGGGGCTGCTCTCTCCGCTGTGTGTCGATCCGCCAGAGCTGCGGTCCGCGACGCTCCCTGCGACACCGTCGACAACAGGCGTCGAAGGCCTTTCAGATCCGGCCGGTGCGCCAAAACGCAGGAGACGCAGAAAGGCGTGCATATCCTCGCTCCTGTCGGTGACCTTGACAAAGTGTGGGACGGCACTGCTGCCCTTCTTATCTTTCAGTAGTGCTGCAAGAGTGGGGCTGGGGTGAGCGTGACGCTTGAAAGAAGCAAAAAAAAAGTTTGGCAACTGGTACTAACCTTGCCATACGGAGCATGCTGCTGTTGACACGGAATCCAACGAGCTCGCCGTCGTCATTACAGACAAGGACGGCATCTCCCTCGCCACGGAAGTCGGGGTGCAGTACCAGTGGGCGCGAGAGGGAGGGAGTAGTGGAGGGGTCGTTGGGGAGGGGGTTAGAAGCAGAGCGCGAGCGCGAGCGGCTGTGCATCGAATAGCTGGAGGGGGAGTGCATGCTGGAGGCCTTGGAGGCCTTGGTGAGCTGTGAGTAGGCCGTATTGACGGCATGGACTGCCGCGGCAGAGGTCGACGCCTGGTTCACAGCCGAGGCGGCTGATATGGAGGCAAACGTGCCGGTGATGGAAGTGATACTGCTGCGCTTCACAGACGTCGGCGTCGGCGTAGGCTGCGGCTGGGGGGTGACTGGAGGGCGGTTGGGGCGCTGGGGGCGGACTGGAATCGGAGTGCTGCTGGGACGGTTGGGGCGGACGGGGTCGCCATCGATGGGCTTGGAGGGGATGTAGAAGAGCTTCGAGTACTGCATCGAGTCGCGCTCGCTGCCGTCGAGCGATTGACGCATCTTGCCGTCGAGCGAGTTGCGAATCCTGCCACCTTCGAGGGAGGAGCGCATGCTGCAGGGAGGTTGTGGTGGAATAAAGATGTAAATGAGAGTGTGAGAGAGAGAGAGAGGAGAGCGACGAGAGGTGAATCAAAAGACCAAGGCTGAGCTCAAGAACAGTCGAGGCTGGGTGGCCTAGGTGATGACGACGCCGACGGGCCGGAGAATGAGTGAAACGTGTTGTTGGGCGGACAGAGGTGTACGGGCGTAGATGAGAAAGAAAGAGAGAGAGCGAGACAAAGGGAGGTGAGCGGCAAGACCAGTGGTCTAGAGCGAGGGAGGGGCCCGCGTTGGAGAACGAGGGATCCGTGTGCAGCGGGGGGAGTTTGTGCCGCGCGTGCCGATATTGAGCCGGGCGTCCACAGCTGCTGGCAACCGCCTGCGAATAGCGAGCACCCCACCCCGAACGGCAATTGTGCGCGGGCGGGGGCGCGGGGCGACATTGCTGCAACGAGGCAAGAGGACCCCATGCATACGAGGGAGAGAGGGCAGATAGGTTCGGATCACTCCAGCCGTCCACATGCGACGCGACGCTGCAGGGTCTGATTCACGACCTGCCCCTCCGCTAAGGAGCACGGACCCCTGCTGTTGTATCGTCCGACAGCATGGGGACGAAGACACGAGTGCGTACAGGAATGAGTGTCTCGGATGTAGGTGGGCCGTGAGGGAGAGGGGGTGCGGTGGAGCTGTTGGGCTGTTCGGTGAAAGAGTGCTCGGCGTCATCACATGTCGCGTCGTCGCCGCCGCTGTTCCACCCACCCACACGCGTCGATGACACACAGGACACGAGAAAGGGATCACCAAAAGTGGAGGCCTCTGTTCCAACAATCCACGGAAGCAGATGAATCACTCGCTGCTCCATATAATGACGTGTCATTTGCTATCTAGCAACCCCCAGCCAGCCAGGGACGCGCCTGGTTTGTTGACAAACACAAACACACAGAGCTCCCAACACGCGCGCACGCGCCAGAAACCCCCCACTCCACTTGCATCTTTTCCTGTAAACAACAACAACAACAACAACAAACAGCAACCACACCCACCGACACATCAAGATCCAGCCACGATGAGGATCGAAGAACTCATCCTGGACGGTGAGTTCTACTCCAGTACGATAGCTGACAACAGGGTTCAAGTCGTATCCCGTCCGAACGACAATCTCTGGTGAGTAGCGACTTTTCACAGCCGCGAGAATTATTCTGACCACAGGCTTTGACGAGTCGTTCAACGCCATCACTGGTCTCAACGGTTCCGGAAAGTCCAACATTCTCGATGCGATCTGCTTCGTCCTGGGTATCACCAACATGCAGTCGGTGAGCCCTCCCACACAGATGGGTTGAACCAGCTAACCCCAGGTCCGCGCGAACAATCTCATGGACCTGATCTACAAGCGGTGTGTTATCCCCTACAACCGTCCTATTAACCCGCAGTGGCCAGGCCGGCGTCACCAAGGCCTCGGTGACCATCGTCTTCAACAACCAGGACCGCTCAAAGTCGCCTGTCGGATTCGAGAACACACCGCAGATTACCGTCACCCGCCAGATTGCCGTCGGAAACGTCTCCAAGTATCTCCTCAACGGCCACAAGTCAACTCTGCAGACGATCCAGAACCTCTTCCAGAGCGTGCAGCTCAACATCAATAACCCAAACTTCCTCATCATGCAGGGCAAGATCACAAAGGTGCTCAATATGAAGCCGGCCGAGATCCTTGGCATGGTTGAGGAGGCCGCGGGCACGCGCATGTTCGAGGAGCGCAAGGAGAAGGCAGTCAAGACAATGGCGAAGAAGGACAAGAAGGTCGAGGAGATTGAGAGTGTGAGTAATCCTATGCCTGAGCCGCGCTGACGACAGCTCCTGCGAGAGGAGATTGACCCCAAGCTTGAGAAGCTCCGCAACGAAAAGCGCTCGTACCTCGAGTATCAGAAGACCACCTCCGAGCTCGAGCGCATCACACGTCTCGTCAAGGCGTACGAGTGGAAGATTGTCTGCGAGAAGCTCGAAAAGGCGGGCATAACCCTCAAGCAAAAGAAGAAGGACATTGACACCGCCAAGGAGGACATTGAGCGCGGCGGCAAGGAGTGTGAGGGTATGGAAAAGGAGCTCGCGGATATCGAGGCTCGCCGTGCCAAGGAGATGGCCAAGGGCGGCAAGGTCCAGGCGCTCACCGACGCGGTCAACGAACTCGAGCGCCAGCTCGTCAAGGTCAAGACCCAGCTCGAGATCAAGGAGAGCACGGTCGTCGACGACTCGAAGCGCGTCGACAGCGTGAAGAAGAATGTCAAGGATGTGAGTTTGAGCGGAACTGAATCTCACTGACATCAGCTCGAGGAGGCGATCAAGACGAAGCGCGACGACTCTGCTGCTGACGCGGCTGCGTTCGCCGAGCTCAAGGCGGCGTACGACGCTGGATCCGCCGACCTCGCCCGCACCGAGGAGCTGCTGCAGACGCTCCTCACTGGACTGTCCTCATCCAAGGACGACGAGGGCGCGGGTGGCTACATGGGTGCGCTGGCCGAGGCCAAGGCACGCCTCGCTGCCGCGGGCACTGAGGCGGAGCAGGCCAAGGTCAAGGTCGGCCTCGCGGAGCGCGAGATCAAGGACAAGGAGCCGCGTGCGAAGAAGGCCGAGAAGGAAGGCGAGGGCCTGCTGAAGGAGCTCGCGTCGAAGCGCGCCGACGTCGAGCAGCTCCGCGGCCGCGTCGATGCGGCTGGCTGGGACGAGGACAAGGAGCGCACGCTGCTGGACCGCCAGGCCGAGGCGTCGCAGAAGATTGCACAGCTTGCTGAGAAGCGCGACAACCTCAAGACGCGCCTCGCCGCCACCGACTTTACCTACTCGGACCCATACCCCAACTTTGACCGCAACAAGGTCAAGGGTCTCGTCGCAACACTTATCGACCTCGACGAGGAAAACTTTGGTGCGTCAACCGCGCTCGAGATCTGCGCCGGCGGCAGGCTGTACAATGTCGTCGTCGAGGATGAAAAGGTCGGCTCGGCGCTCCTCGACAAGGGCCGCCTGCGCAAGCGCGTGACACTTATCCCCCTCAACAAGATCAACGCTTTCAGGATGAGCGCCGAGAAGATTGCTGCCGCGCAAAAGGTCGCTCCGGGCAAGGTCAACCTCGCCCTTGATCTCGTTGGCTACGACGACGAGGTCTCCGCTGCCATGGCGTACGTCTTTGGCGATGCGTTCATCTGCAAGGACAAGGAGGCCGCCAAGGCGGTCACCTTTAACCGCGCCATTGGCGTCCGCTCTATCACTCTTGATGGTGATGTGTATGACCCTACCGGCACCATGTCCGGTGGTGCTCCGCCTTCCGGCTCCGGCCTCCTCGTCAAAGTGCAGGCCCTGCGCGCGGTCGAGCGCGAGATTGCCGACCACCGCAAGCAGCTCGACGACGCGTCCAACGAGCTCAAGTCGGCGAAAAAGGCCATTGACCAGTGGCGCAAGGACCGCCGCGAGCTGGACCTCAAGAGCCACGAGGTCAAGCTGCTCGAGGAGCAGGTCAGCGGAAGTAACGCTACAAAGGTGTGTCAAGCCGTAAGGGTTGCGCTGACGGCAGATTATTGGCGAGGTTGAGGCTGCGCGCAAGACGGTTGCCGAGCTCAAGGCGGTTATCGAGGCTGCCAAGGAGAAGCAGAAGACTGCGGCGGCCGACGTCAAGCGCCTCGAGAAGGAGATGGACGACTTTAAGAACAACAAGGACTCGAAGCTCAAGGAGATCAAGGCCGACATTGCGTCCAAGAAGAAGGAGCTCGGCAAGAAGACTGCGGCGGTCAAGACGCGGCAGAAGGAGGTACAGACCGCCGAGCTCGAGCTGCAGCAGCTGGAGGCTGATCTCGAGACTGCGCGTGCCGAGGTGGACGAGGCGATTGCTGCGCACAGCAAGTCTAAGGCCGAGTGCACCAACCTGGCCGAGACCCTCAAGGGCCAGCAGGCGGACCACAAGGCGGCCGAGGCCAAGCTCAAGGCCGAGCGCGCTGTGCTTGTGCGCTTTGACAGCGAGATGCAGGACCTCGAGCACGACCTCAAGGCGAAGCGGCAGGAAATTGTCGACGCCGAGCTGGCGCTCAAGAAGCTCGACCACGACCTTGGACTGCTCGCCAAGGAGCGCTCCACGGCTGAGAACCAAAAGGAGAACCTCGAGAAGCAGTTTACATGGATTGCGGACGAGCACCAGTTCTTTGGCAAGCCCGGCACGCCGTACGACTTTGCCGGCGTCAACCTCCAGCAGGCGCGCGAGCAGTGCCGCGAGCTCGAAGCGCAGCAGAAGGGCATGGGCCGCAAGATCAACACCAAGGTCATGAACATGATCGACAATGTGGAGAAGAAGGAACAGGCCCTCCACAAGATGATGTCGACGGTGCTCAAGGACAAGGCTAAGATCGAGTCGACCATCGTCGAGCTGGACAGGTACAAGCGCGACGCGCTCACCAAGACGTGGGAAAAGGTCAACGGCGACTTTGGCCTGATCTTTGCGGAGCTGCTTCCTGGCAACTTTGCAAAACTGCAGCCTCCCGAGGGTGTGGACCTGACGGAGGGTCTTGAAGTCAAGGTCCGCCTCGGCAGCGTGTGGAAGGCGTCGCTCACCGAGCTGTCCGGTGGCCAGCGCTCGCTCATCGCCCTCTCGCTCATCATGTCGCTGCTCCAGTTCAAGCCTGCGCCGATGTACATTCTCGACGAGATTGACGCTGCGCTCGACCTGCAGCACACCCAGCACATTGGCCAGCTCTTCCGCACGCGCTTCAAGGGCTCGCAGTTTATCGTCGTCTCGCTCAAGGAGGGCCTCTTTACAAACGCCAACGTCCTCTTCCGCGCGCGCTTCCGCGACGGCACGTCCGTGGTCGAGCGCACCGCCACCCGGTCCGCCAACACAATGTACGAGGCCGACAAGGAGAACCCCGCCTCGACGTCCGCGGCGGCTGACACGGGCAAGAAGCGCGCCGGCACAAGTACGCGCGCCCCGCTCGTTGCACGCCCGCAGTGAGAGGGGCCACTCTATCTACGCTACTCGTTGTTGTACAGTACTATACGATACCCTCATGCAGCCGTGTCTCAAACTGTGGTTTCTGTTGCAGCGCGAGGTGGTATTGACATTTCGGGCACAACTCGGAGCCGGCGCACGTCGTGGACAATGAGCTGCCACTCGGCATGCTGCAGCCACAGTCACATTTCGCTCATGCTGCCATTCGGTTGCAGTTGCAGTTGCCGTTGCAGTTGCAGTTGCAGTTGCAGTTGCAGTGGTGTACAAGAGGCTGGGAATGCCACACGCCGCAGGCTGGGCTTGGGCCCTGCCTCGCCCGCAGGAGCAAGCCCGCCGCTGAGCCGCGTTTGATCTGCCACACTGACACTGACAATGTCTGCTCCTCTCAGCTGTCTGGGCCGGAAGGCAGTCTGCGCTCCGTGCTATGCACCCCCGGATCTCTGCCCAGAGCACCGCCTTGGGTCTTCACACGTAAGCACAGCGCGGCCAGCGTCTGCTGACCGGGGCGGCAAGATAGGGTTGGAGTTGGAAGCTCTCCAGCGGTCGCCGGTTCCGGCGACGTCGATCTGGGATCTGAGAACCGCAAGCCGACCGTCGAGATCCGAGCATGCCGGCTGCCGAAAATGCAGCCGAGATCTGCCGCGCCGTCCGCAGTAGCCAGTAGTCTTTGCGTGAGCACTTGCGAGCTGCATGGCTGCAGATACGTATTGTTACGCGACGGCGGCGGCGCCACACCGGGGGGGTGCTGCCGCCGAAGGGACGAGCCGAGCGCGGGGCCCGCGTGCGCGCCGCGCGTGGCACCCATCCACGTCCAGAACGCGGGTCTGGTGCCTCCGTGTCATGTCAGATCATGTCAGATACGTCAGATGAGATTGCGTTCCCACCGCGCGTGGCCGGCCATGGCGACGACGGACCACACGGCATCGGTACGGTACTCGAGTACGCAATAATGCAGCACGCACGCACGCACCGCCGATTCTTCCGTCGCGCGTCTGCTTCCGCCGGGACGAGAGCGAGAGCGAGGGAAAGCGAGAGACTGTGCGAGAGAGAGACTGTGCGAGCGCGGGGGCTGGCGCTGGCTCCCTCCAGATCCAGAGAGATGGCCGGAAGAAGAGAGAATGCGCGACACGACACGACTTGACACAATAATGAATGAGATCCTGCGGGAGATGAGCAATTCACGGACAGCTGTTTCCCGGAGCTCGGAGGCAGAGCGACCCTCTGCCATGCTGGCTCGTCTTCTGCGTGTTTCTGCTGCTGCTGCTGCTGCTGCGTTGGGGGCGACGGTGGTTGTCTGGGCTGGCGCATTGGGCTGTGGGATGGATGCGAATGCGTGCGAACAAAGGGACCTGGATCTGGCTCTGGACCTGTGTCCTGGTAGTCCTGGTAGTCCTGGTAGTCCTGGTCCTGGACTGGTACCGCTCTGCTGGTACTTCCAGCAGCGCGGTCCTCGTACAGTGTGACCTGTACATGCGCTTGTGACAGCGTCCGAACCGCCCTGCGTGCCGTGGGCGCCGTGGCGCGCGGGCAAGGACGAGCGGAGCGAGCGGCCCAGAGGACGAGGGCATCCAGGACGAGAGCGAGATGACACGCGGGGCGGCACCTCGCTCGAGGCTAGTGGCTAGCGGCTCGCATGTCCTCCGACGTCATTGCCGTTGCCCTTCGAGGCCGCCGCCAGCTCGCCCTCGCTCTGCAACCTCGGCGGCGTGTCGCTCGCAAATGGCATTTCCCGCATTTCCGTCGTCGTCGTCGCCGTTCCAGCGGCGCCACGCATCGCGCCCACCCAGGGCGCGGTGCGTCGAGGTGCGTGGGACGAGACGGCCCGGGGCGGGGCGGTGTACGGGTGTGGAGCATACCGAAGCAAGCGAGTGCACGCAGCGCAGCGCAGCGCCGGTCCACAGCACAATGCACTGAATAGAATAGCCCTCAGGTGTCGTCAGGAATCAGGGAGTGCGGGCAGTGGGAGTGGGAGTGGGAGTGGGAGTGGCAGACACCATGGCACTGGTATCGCCGCGTATCGCTCGGGGTCATGTTGGCCGCCAGGGCCCGGCGCCGGCGGCCCTGTGCTGGCCCTCATGCAGTGCCCGGCTCGCGCGCGGCGTGCCGTGGCGCCGCCAGTGTGGAGACCTAGTGAGCAAGGACGCCAACGCCAGTGTTCTGTCTCTTTCTGCAAGCAAACTACAAGGGACAGGAGTGCTCTCCAGGCCAGGCTACTGCTGCATGCACCGCTACAGCTCCCAGGCTATATATGGCCACCCTGCCCTGGTCTCCGTCGTCCTCTGGCGCCGACGACCGGACGCTGCGACGCGAGACGCTCCCTGCCTGCAGCTCCGCCGGAGACTCGTCGCGGGCTTGGCTAGGTGGGGCTGCACAAAGGGCTGACGAAAGGAGGCCCGTGCGCTGCTGCTGACGTGTGAGTATCCGAGCGCAGAGCAGAGAGCAGAGCAGCGATGCCATCGCGTCGTGTCTCGCCTCGTCGCGTCGCGACCCTGCGTCTCAAACCCGGGCGCCAAGCGGGCGCGGCGTGGCGTGGCGGTCTGGGCGGCTGGGAGGTGGAGGTGGGCGGCGGGCATCGGCATGGGCAAGGGCATGGGCAGGAGCGACAGGAGATACCGGACACAGGACACAGGACACAGGACAAAGGACAAAGGACAAAGGACGTAGCCTGGGCGCCTGGGCAGGCCGCCGTGGCCATCTTCACGCCCGTGTGTTCCACGTCGGTCTCGGCGGGCACGGGGATTGTCGAGCATGCTCGGCGGGCGCGGCGGCTCGGCACGGGCGTCTACTGGCTGCTGCGTGCCGTGTGCTCTGCTGTGTGTTGCGGGTACGCTGACTGGGTGCGGCGGCAGGGCCTGGCGCAACGACAGCGAGCGAGCGGCCGCCCCTCGCACCGCTCCGCCCCGCGCCGCGTCGCGTTCGCTGCCATTGTCCGACATCATGGTGCTTTACAGCGACCACGTCGACGTCGTCGTCGACAGGCATCGGGGTCAAGTGGGTGGTGCGGGTGCGGGTGCAGGGGCGGGTGCTGGCCGTGCTGGCGGGGGAGTGGCGGAGTGGGCGGTGCTTGAACCCATGTGCTGTGTACTGTGCATGCGGGGGCAGGCGCGAGTGCCCTCGCATCCTAGCTGTTACCGGCACTGTCACTGTGAGCTGCATCTGCATCTGCCTTTGCTTGCTTGCCTGCTTGCTTGCTTGCTTGCTTGCTCAGCAGCAGCAGCAAATCTTTCCTTCGCCATGATGTGCTCTCGCTCGTACAAGGAGGATGAAAAAAGGGGCTGGTGGGTGAGTGGCCTGGCGCCTGGTGGCAGTGCAGGTGCAGGGTGGACGGACGGGGGTCTGTGCTCGGCGAGCCTGGCACGGCTGGACCAGCTGCCTGCGGGCCTGCGACAACAACGACGATGATGACGACGACGAGGTGGCGGCAGCGGCGGCGGCGGCAGCGGCGGCAGTCATGTTCCTCGTCATGAGCGGAATGCAACGAGTGTGGCGGGGTCGGGTGCGCGCAGACTGACCCGCCGGCAGTGTATGAAGGGTGGTATTTTCGGACTCGGCTTGCTGTGGGTGTGGCGGCCGCGGCCCCGACTGCGACTGCGACTTTGGCTGTCAAGAGAGCAAGGGCAGAGAGACAGTCGCTGCGCGCGGTCACTGCGCGTGCTGCGATCGTGGCCAGGCCGCAAGGCCGGTGGTGATCAGCGATCGCTCAACGAGCAAGCCAAGGCCGATGGATGCCAGCAAGTGACCGAGCAGGCGTGCGCACCGCGCGGCGCAGTACAGCACACTGTGCACGAGAATGGTGCTTCCGCTGCTATATGCATGCATGCAGTAGTAGCATTATAGCATTAGCGTTGTTTTGTCTACTTTATTCCAGGTCCCAGAGAGCGTGCATGTTACGACGCGTCTGCTGCGTAATGCATCCAGTCCACTGGGTGGGCGGTGCGCTGGTGCCACTTTTGTGGGATCTTGGTCTCGTTGGCTCGTTCCGCGCGTCGTCTCGGCGCCGAGCCAGCCAAGCACCCCGCCTGCACCCATTCTATCTATCCAGTTGCATGGCCCCGGCGTGCGTGGGGTTTTAGGTGCGAGCGAGCCGCGACGACGGGGGGAGGGGCGGAGGGACTTGGCACTTGGCGGCGGAGGGACGGGGGGCGACTGAATGGTCATGGCGAGGAGGAGTAAGAAGGGGCCGTCACGTTTGGTGGCACATAAAACTGAATAGATTGTGCACGCCTGTGCCGACCGACCATGCATGTGCGGCGTGCACACCACACTGGTTACTCGGATGCTCGAGAGGTAGAGAGAGGTAGAGAGAGGTAGAGAGAGAGAGAGAGAGAGAGAGAGAGAGAGAGAGAGAGAGAGAGAGAGAGAGAGAGAGAGAGAGAGTATGCATACTGCCGCATATTGCAATTGGATCCAGCACGACCATGGGTGCCAAGAACCCCACAGCTCGCGGACCATATCCAGTCCAATCCGGTCCAGTGATAGATGGATCGCCCGCCGCCATATCTTCAGTCTCTCACCATGCAACAAGTCATCTCCTGCTGCCACCACCACCAGCGTCGCCATTGTTATCGCCGTTGCCACTGCCATTGCCATCACTCCCCCCACAGTGGAACACGACCAGCAGCAGCAACCTGCCGTAATATTCTCAGGGAACGTGTAAAAGTCAAGTAGAAAAAAAATACATTTCCAGAGCGGCACAAGAGCAGAGGGAGAGAGAAAGAGAGAAAAAAAAAAACAAAAGTCTTTAGGGGGCCCTGAGCTGCATGGTTCAAGATTTCCCTGAGTTCTTGCGGCTGACGTTTCTCTGGTCTTGTGCCGCGAAGCCTTTTCATTTCAGTTGTCCCTGACCCTCTTTTCTCTGCATTTTTCAAAGTGTTGGTCCGAGATTCCTCTGCTCTTGTGCCTTGTTCTCTCTTTCCTCTGCAAACACCCACCCACACTGACTGGTTATTCAGTCGCGCGCTCACTCCTCGTGCTACTGCCGCTAGCCATCCTCGTCGTCGTCGTCGTCGTCGTCCTCGCCGTCACCACCACCACCACCACCGCCGCCGCCATCACTCCCTATTCATATCGCGTCTCACATCTCCCACCCACCACCTCCACGCTCCCTGCTCCATCTTCATCCGCCCCCTCCCTCCCCCCTCGCTTCCTTTATCCTCTGGCGCCCCCATCCGCAACGCCCCTCTCTCTCTCTCTCTCTCTCTCTGTCTTGCCCCTGCCCCTCCCTTGCTCCTTTCCACCCAC
>PQXP01000005.1:145266-207769 GCA_002973495.1 Apiotrichum akiyoshidainum | reverse complement strand
CAAGATGGGACGGGATGGCGCGGAGGGGGGAGATTGTATGGATGGGGAGGGGGGTGGGGGAGACGGCTGCGTCTCCATTTTTACGACCGCTACTACTCGTCTAGGTAGCTCACTTCTGTTGTTGATACGTTGTACTCGCCATCATCGTGTCGTGGGCATTTCGTACGGCTATAAACTTGGATCAAACCCAAGCCTCTCTGATCGGATATCCCGTGGGTATGCACATTGCGATGGGTAGTTGATTGAATTATTCGCATGTCGGTTTAACAGAGGAGGACCTTGAGACCGAGGTCGGTGCAGACGCCCTTCCAGTCGGCACGGGGCTCGCCAGCGTCGACGCGGCGCCATGTCTCCTGGATGATGCGGGAGGCGGTCTCGACGTCAAAGCAGCACTGCGCCTTGAAGCCCTCGAGAAGGGTAAGGAGCCACTGGCGAGAGTTTCCGTCAACCTCGCACCCGGCGACGACGGCGGGCCACATGAGGTCAATGCTCATGCCGAGGGCCGCTGTACTGATGCTGCAGTGCTGAAGGACCTGCTGGGCCGCGGCCTGCACGGTCGGGTCCGAACGCTCTCGGCCGAAGACGTGGCGCATGAGGAGGATCTAGGAGAAGAGTCAGTGCGGGTTCGGGAAAATATTTAGTATTCAGCGCTTGGGCTCACCTTCATAGCGTACGCATAGGCCCGGTTTCCGACCTGGACGCGCTCGTGCTCAAGCGCACAGACCTGGAGGCTCTCGATCCAGGCCTCGATATCGTGCTCGAGGCGCGCCGCTTCAGCCTGCAGAGCCGCTTGGTCGAGGATGGTGTTTGGTTCAGAGGCACCGTTCGGGGGGTCGTTTGCCTTACTACCGTTGCGCTTCTGGGGTTGGAAAATGGGAGGGAGCACATTGGCGGGTAGCAGGCCACTGCGGACAGAGTCAATGTGGACAAGGCCATCAGGGTGTGTGCGAGCGCCCGCCCGCGGCGAAGTGGCCGAAGGAGTCGAATCGAGGAAGTGGCCCAGCTTGCTCACACGAGCCAACAGTCGCGAGACGCGGCTGAAGAGGTGCACCATAACCTTGCTCATGCCAAACAGCGTCTCGACCGACCTGTCCTCGTACGTGCTCCCGCTCTTCTCAAACCACCACGAGTCGTGCTCGGCGATGAGAGTGGGCTCCTCATCCAAAGTTAGACAACCTGTGGACAGTTAGCAACTGCTACAACGGTGGACATAGAGCGTGGGAACAGGGAGAAGCAGGGTGTGCGGCGGCCGGGACATGCCACATCTCCGCGGCACAGACACAGCGAACTGCCACAAGTAGGCACGACCAGACCGAGGGTATGCTAAAGCACCTGACCCATCGCCGTTACCCCGGGCAAGTGCCAAACGGTGGAGGTTTACGTCACAGATTGGACGGGAGGATCGGCGCATGCCATAATTCTCTCGGCCAGTTTCAATCCCCTTCACCTGAGTGCCAACATACACAGCAAAGGTTCCAGGTTTCCTTGCCCCTGCTACCTTCGCGGACCGCGGTGTGGAGAGGATCGACGTGTCGTGGCAGAGGACACAGCACTTACCAAAGGACTCGTAGATGGCGAGAATCTCCAGAAGGAGCCGAGAGGGTGTCACGGTAACGCCATCGGCCAACTGTGTGGGACTTGATGCCTTGAGGATTCGTGCGGGGCCACCACGATCGTCGACAATGCGCTTGGCGATGTCAAAGTTGTCCTGCCAGTTGTCTCCGCCAAAGAAGATGTCTATGGTGGCGAGGGATGTGGCAGCGCTCAGCGCGGCGTCACTGGAAACCGAAGCAGCGTCCTCGTGAGCAGCCTTGCGGACCATCACCTTGGCCATGTCGCGCAGGTTGGCAGCGTATTGAAACGCTGCAGTGGTCTGCGCAGTGCTCACGCCAGAGCGTGCGAGGAGAAAGGCCTGGTGGACGGCTCCGATACCCAGAAGAGTGACACGGAGGGCGTCGCCCGCCGGGTTCTCACCACGGGGCGACTCGAGGGCTAGCGGGAGGTTGATAGCGAGCATGGGGTTGAGGCCCTGCGGGATAGCCATCATGAGGTCGGCGGCATTGGCGCAGTAGTGCAAAATAAGGCTCTGCTCCTGGGCTGTAGGAAACCAGGGCAGAAGAACTGGGGTTAGAGCTGCTGCTGACAGATTGACTCACAATTCGGCGTGCTCAGCATGGGAGTGGGGCTTGCAGCCCACTTGTCCTTGGCCTCATCAAGGGCAATGCTCAGAGCAGAGGGTGGCGTGGTAGAGTCGATTCCGGCGGCAGTAGTGAGATCAAAGCCCAAAGTGTTGGGACTGAGAGACTCGGTGAACGCCCTGTCCCAGCCAAGGGGTTCGCCGCCAATCCCAAAACCCTCTGGGATGGCTTGTGTGAGGTCAAAAGTCAACGAGTTGAACGAGCTGGGAGACACCGCTGTGGGAGGTATCGCCTCGGGACCTCCGATGAGCGCGGGTGCGGAGGCCGGCTGGGGCGCCGACGGGATGCCTACGGTGTCGATCTTGACAGACGGCACACCCGGGCCAGCCGTGAGAGGGGGCTCCGCTTCCTCGTCAGAGTCGGATTGCGCCCATCCGCCTCCCCTCTTGGGCCTCTTGGCCTCGTTGGGATCCGGGAAGACACACTATGACGCGTTAGCCAGGTTATGCATCGTTTACTCACCTCGCGCTTGGCGACGGTGCACCGCCTGCAGATGGGGCGTCCCTCGTCACACTTGATGCGGCGTGCACGGCAGCCGAGGCAGCCGGTGCGAGTACGAGTGTACTTTTGACGGCGCTTAACGCCCAGGCGTCCCGACTTTGGACGGTCGTCGGCTGCGCCGTTCACGCTCATCGGCGCACCATTGGGAGGAATGGGGTGGGAGTGGGTGTGGGAGGAAAGATGCGTGTGCTGGAGGGGGAGAAGGCTAGGACCAGAAACGGCCACAGCAGCGAGGGCCTGGTGGTGTGCTTCAAACGACGAGCTCGGGGCGTATGGGTGGTGCTGAGTGGCATGAGGACGAATGCCGACTGGAACAGCAGGCGACTGAGCGAGCGAGTGGCCAGGTCGTGTACGGTCATCGCTGTGCCTGGACGTCAGCGATCCTCCTCAAGACGATGGCCAGAAGTAAGGAGAGGGGGATGGTGATGGACAGAAGCTGAACAACGCGAATCGTTGTGGCAATCGATCATGAAGATGATCATTGCGACCCCAGGGGTACGACGTGTGTTGCCTCAAAAAAAAGAGACAAAAAGTGGACAACGGTGCTGCGGAGAACACAACAGCACAGTGATCTGCGCGGTCTCGCTACTCCATTCGCCGGTCACGATCAAGTGAAGCGGATGTGTATACTCACCCGTGAGCTTCTGTGTCCATCTCGAGCTGCCATGGGGCAATTGGGGACGTGCTTGAAGTGCTTTCAAACGCCGGCGTCGGTGTGGAAAGGTCGTACCAGCCCGTGGGTGTTGCGACCTGTTGGGGCCATGAATGGCGGGGGGGTAGGAGGCTCTGGATATCAGGCGAGGACGCGTTGGATGACGAGTCCGAGGTGGACGAATAGGGTGTGCCAAACGCGTACGTCGGTGACGCGCCGGGGTGCGGAGCGGTCAAGGTTGGTGCAAGAGACATAGACCCCGCACCTGCCGATGAGGGGCCGGCCTGGTGGAATATGTCAAAGTGGTTGATGTTGTTCATCTTGAGCTCAAAGGATGTTCGTTGGTCGTTGAACCCGAACACGGCCTCGGGTATCGCAGTAAGAACTGGGTCGAGGTAGGTAGTCATGGAGGGGAGGAGGTGCTGCCAGGGGGGAGACTGGGACAGAGAGACGGTGACGGGATTGGGGTTGAGCCCGTGACTACGCTACGAGAGCGTAGTAAAAGTGTTCAGTCGCCTTTGGGGTGGATGAGAGGGGAGAAACGAGTTGGGAGGGACGGCGGCGACAGGAAGGGCGATGTTGTTGTTATTGAGTTATTCTTGCTACGGCTCGTTGATTATAAACTTGGCTCGCAGACGCGGAGTGCCGACGAAGGTGTTACAAGGCCGAGCCGATGTGTGTCCGGCCAGACACGGCAGCGTCAAGGGAACGGGCGATCACGAGCGAGGACTCGTTAATTAAGAACAAGAGGCGATCGCTGCGGAGGGCGCACGCTGGTGGAGTGCAATGACGATGAGTTGCAAGGGGGAGAGAAGGTGAWGTGAKRRGARRCAGGATGCGGAGGGGGACGGAGGTGCCGGGGATGAAGAGGAAGAAGACGGGCGTCGGTGTTGGGGCCGGAGGATTGAACTGAGTAATGTCCTGCTGACCGCGTCTGGTGGTACTAGCGGGTTGGTGTAGATGTCGAAGTGTCTCAGAGGACGAGGACAGGTCTATTGGTCTGTTCTGTACCGTTCTGTTGTTCTGTGGGCCCTTCCTGTCCTCCTTTGGGGGATACAAGCACTGGGCCTGCCAGTACACCCACTACTGTAGAACGAAAGACGAGGGTTTGGAAATGGGAAAAGAAGAAACAAACGAGGGAGGAAAAAAAAGAACAGGCAATCTGTTGGCGTGGGCGGCGCGGTGCGTGCTGCGTGCTGCTGACGCTGGACGTTGGAACTATAGTTCTGGATGCCAAAAAGGAGATACAGCAACACGACACAGGCCTTAGGGTCTAGATGCAGGGAAGAGGGCCCAAGTGGTGGCGCACGGCGGACGGCGGCGTGCGGCGTGCGATGAGGTCGGCGCTTAGTGTGGCGTCTTCGGGGGAGTACCAGGTGACACTGAGGAGCGGGGGAGTGCGCGGCGACGGAGGGGAGGTAGAGGGAGGTGTTGAGGACGGGGGCGGTGGTGGTGGTGGTGGTGGTAACTGAGTAATAATAATAAAAGGTGGCTTCTGTCAAGAACAGGCCAGGCGTATGTGAGATGGGGAGGTCCTGTGTGTGGGGTGGTTCACTTGCGCAGTTGAGGCATGCGAGATAAGTATTTTGTGGTGGTCCGATGTTTTGCCATGATATGGAAACTGGAAAGCTCTAACTCTACATCCTATCCTCTGGTCATTCTGCCCCTGCGCTGACCCTGGGGAGTACGGGAGAGGAGGTAATCGAAGTGTCTCGTCGTGTGCCGCCTGCTGGGGCAAGTCGCAACAGCAGAGGACGCGGCTGCAGAAGGTATCGCAAGGCATATGATCAGTCTTGTCAGGTTCAGACGACCTGCGCGACTGTCGTTGTGGTGGTGCTCGGGACCGCAGAGGACGGGAAAGCGGAGGTCAGAGGCCCCAGACCGACGGGCATGGCAGGCAGGCAGGCAGGCAGGCAGCTGGCCGGCAACCGGGGGGTTAGGGTGAGTGAGTGTCTGAAGGGTCCAGGTCAGGTTGGGACTCTTTGTCTTGCTCTCCTGCTGCGGGCAACCATGAGCGCGCGGGCCAGCAGCAGTCCCGGGAGGGGAGCCCAAAAGGCTCAGAGGAAGGAACACATAAGTCAAAAATCAAAGAAAAAAAAATACTGCAACGAGAGTGCGAGGGCCGCAAAATCCTTGGGTCTCGTGCAGTGTTGCCGGCAGAGGCCCAAGGGGCCAGGCCAGACATGCATTTTGCAAAACCCATTCCAAGCTATTTCGAACTTTTGGCCAGGTATTTCGCAGAGACCCGTCGAGTATTTCGAACAGTCTTGGCCCCCAGCTCGTCGACCCCTAGATCTCTTCTTTCACGCCACAGTCCATCCCAGCGACTTGAGCCGACGCGCCCTCCCCACCGCCTCCCCACCTTACCACTCCCTCCCCCAAACTTCCCCCACCGCGCACCTGGCGCCACTGCTTATTCCTCCTTTCCGTGTCGGGCTCGCTGCGACTGACACCAGGGAGCTGCACCTCGGGACACAATCGTCGACGGAAACTGGTGCGATGCGATACATCGGACATCATGCTGACATGCGCATCCGTTCACCGGGCTACGCCACGAGCCTTTCAAGGGGAGGAAGAGGAGGAATCCCAATCTTGGTCACTCCACCCTCCTTACCTGAGTCGCCCGGGTCCCGTCCCTCGATGCCGGCAACCCCCTGCTGCGGCCGGAAGGGAACCGAAGCCAAGTCCTCAGTTGCCCGACGTGGTCGGGTTTGGCGTTCCACAGGTCCGCGAATCCTGCCAACCAAGGTAGAACGTGCATGCACCGCCCACCAGTGAACGAGGATGCCATCAGAGCAGCTAACGTTTGCATGACGATGCTGGTGAGTGATTCCGTGTTGTTTGTTTTGATGGCATTGCGTAGAGGTGATCTGCAGAAGCCTTTCTGGAGCCTGCCTACCTTCACTTCCGCCTCCAGGGATCAATCATCTCAGACAGGCCGACGTACTAGGACTGCCGAACACAGCATGTAGGGATGCTTTGTGTTTCTGCCTTGCAACGGATGTTACAGACTGCACATGGGCAATGGAACGAGACGCGAGACGGAGGAAACCCGCCAGGATGGCTGTGGATAACGCCTGCAGGTGAGAGACCGACCAGCTCACGGGCCGAAGCCCTCAGACGTCTCGGGTTTCCAAGGACTGCATACGTGCACCTTTTGTGCATATCGAATCACTTGCTCAACTTCTGGGACTGTCACTGTTCCAGGTCCCTGGGTGCGGCCCCAGGCTTATCCCATCTCCTCTACCAATTTCCCAGTGTTGCCAAAGTCCCGAGCGCAGTCCCCCACATGTCCACGCGCAGCCAATGACTATCGGGCTACGGGACACATGGAGAGAAGGGAAGTCTGTGGCTCAGGAGGCTGGAGGACTCTCAGGAGGAAAGATAGAATGGCCCCCACCCCTCAGCCTGCAGCCCCAAGGGGCACATTCCACGCCGATCATTGAGCGTCCCGTCCGTTGAACCCATCTCCCCTCTTGAGGTCGACGCAGTGAGACAGGGTGCAGACAGCCAGAGGAGGGGGGCAAGCATGCGGGTGTTGAACGTCATTGACATCGCCGCTGAGGCTGAATCAGAACCCCACAACTATGACGCACAGAGATCTAGGTCTACTGATTAGAAGCAGAACGCGGGAGATCAGCAGAAGTGTCGGGGCAGGCAAAGCAACATCAGTCATCTGCTGCCCGCTACCCCCGAGGGGAGCGAGGGAGTATCCAGTGAACACTAATCCGCGGAGCGAATACTTGGCAGCGGTAAGTCTGCCTATAGTGCGGCGGATGGAAGGTGATGGAAGGCATGAATCGAGGCGGGGCCTGTCTACACTGCCAGCCCAGCCCGCTGAGAGTTCCGCGGTAGGTTGCTCACATACCGCAACAGCGTGTGAAGCCGGTGAGGCACGAGACGAGAAGCCGGAGCTAGGCTCCGGAAGATGCGGAGAGGGTCGGCGTCCGCCACCGGGCTCTTCTGCCTTGGGCCTACCCCTGGACTCGTCTTGACTGCGTTCCGCTAGCGGCATGTCAGGGACAATTCAACTGCCAGTCCAGCTGTTTTCTGGCAAGTGCAGCTGGCAACCAACCCACTTTTTTCTGGCTTTCATACATGACATATTGAGTAGATGCACGTAAAGTCTGCTTTGCATCACAGACAGAGAGGGAAACACTGGGCAGGCAAAACAGAGAGGAGACCAGCACAAGGAAACACGGAAGAAACAGCGTGCAAACCCTGAACGCGAGTGATCGACGTCCCCGCATGGACCCTGCCGATCAGTGAGGCACAACAGGCACTACCGACATCTCTTGCTTGTTCGGTTGCTGACGGGATGCACAAACGGCCAGCCCTTGTCATCGTAGGGCCCTGCTCCCCACTGCCCATTGCCATCTATTGCTTTTGAGTGATGCACGGGGGGGGGGGGGGGGGGGGGTCGGCACGCGCCGCGCTGCATGCCAGGGCGGAAGGCGCACGCGCCTCGCTCTGACCGCTCGCCTCGAGGAGCCCGGTGACGTCTTTGCACACGTCTCGGCGTTGTGGGGCGCTCCCCATCCTGCACACGTTTCTGCGCAGAGTCATGAGAGGTGGGCACGCACGACAAGGCGGCAGCACGGGTACCGTCGGGGTGGCGGAGGCGCCAAGCCAGCAGCCTAGGCGAGGCTGTCATGTCACCCGCATGACCCACCAACCCTTGGTGGGCACACTGCAAGTCGAGGGCGAGGCACTGTGCGATGTCACCCGGGTACAACTAAACTAGAGGCGCCGGTTGTACCTCCACATGTCCTGCTGCTTTCGAAAGTCGTGAGACTAGCTACCCACATCATGTTGCTGTTGATGTTGACAAGCCACTAAACTGCGATCACCACTTTGCGTGCAAAACTCACAAACATACATGCGTGTGCTATGACCAATATCGTATGAACCTCCCTCTTCTACGTTACGTTCTTGCTAAGGAATGCATCAACTATATATACATCGCAAGAGCGCAACGGGGGGTGTTTGGGAATGGAGCGGCAACGTCCTGTCGACCACGAGAGATCGAGGGGCTGTGGCAACCACCAACGGGGTATGACGAAAGCCAGATGGGGGATAATCGAAACTCCTATCCAATTGTTTCCAGGTGATCCTATAGGGCGAGGCGAGGCAAAGCGAGGACAATTTCAAGTGAGCTAGGGCCCAGCGAGCGACGGGGCGTGCGTTTCCGTAGAGGGTTTGATGATGCGGTGGTGTAGGCAAGCAGTTGCGGACAGGATTCGAGGGTTGCTATTTGTACAAGGACCCAAGCGGAACGGCAGGGGGCTTGGGCGGCAGATGGATGAGAACGAGTACAATTGCAACAGGGCAATTACTCGAGGCAGCAGCAAAGACCGACGACGAATAGTGTATCGGGTTGTTGTGGGTAGGGTTATGGGGAGTGATAATAGGGAGCGTCTAGTATTGGAATGTGGTGGGGGGAGATGGTTTACTTTGCTGTTCCAGTCTGCATGCCTGGGATGCCAGCCATGACCTGCTGGTGCTGGTGCTGGTGGTGCTGCTGCTGCTTGTCGTTGGCCGCCTGGGAGATGGTCATGTACGCGCGTCCCATATCGTCGACCTGCTTGCTCGTCGGGGAAATCGTGAGGCCGGCGGTCTTGGCCGCAATCGCGTCGTCCTGGGCAGCCTCGTCGTACTGGAAGATGGAGCTGACGAGGTTGAGGAAGCGCTCAGTCTTGACGAACTTGGGAACCGAGTCGGTGGCCATGAGGCGGAAGATGTGGCTCTGAATGCGCTCGTAGAGGAAGACCATGTTCTGGAGCTGGCTGGCCTGGAGCGAGTTGCCGACACCAGGAATGAGCTCGCCGCCGACGGCAGCCTCGGGGTCATCGAGAATGTCGTTCATGTATGTAATAAGCTCTCCACGGAGCTGGTGGTCGATGTTCAGCTCACAGGGCGAGGCGGGAGCGAGGTAGGCTAGGGTCAGCGCAAATTACAATGATCGAGCTCACTGTTGTAGATAACAAAGGCCATCGAGATGAGGTCCTGTTGGTGCTTCTCCATTGCCTGGAGACCCTGGCCACGTTGGGTCGGGAGCGCACCGGGTGCGGCGGCGGCGGACGACGAGGTGTTGAAACGACGCTTGAAGTCCTGCACATCGAGCCAGAAGGAGAGATTCTCTTCGCAGAAGTTGGCGCGGAGGAACTCGCGGAACAGCGAACGGAGAGCAGGCTCCTCGAGGATCTGCTTGAGGCGAGCAGTGTGGGAGTCCTTGGCGGCGGCAATGTTGGCCTCGGCCTCGGCGGAGAGGAACTCGGAACGCATACGGTCGGAAAGAGAAGCGCGGCGCATAAGTCCAAGATCGGTGGCAGAGGCAAGAGACTTTGTAGGAATGGAGCGAGTGGGCTCGAGCGCAGGGGGCTCGGGTGTGCGGGCTGAAGCGGGCTTCATCTGGGGCTTGTTCAGGTCCCACTTGGCCACAAGCTGGCCCTCCTTGGTGATACGGTAGACGGCCTTGTCAGTCGCACGGAACTCTGCTTCAGGCTGCACCGAGCATCAGCATCAAACATAAAACAAGGGTATACCACCCAGGGAATGTGGTATTTCACTCACCATAATGGCTCCTGCACCACCACCGGCACCTCCTGCGCGCACGGTGACGACCATGTTTCCCTCCTTGACCTTGCCCTTGTCCGAGACCAGGCAAATGTAGCCGTAACGGACAAACTGGCCAAGGACCTCGGCGGCCTCCTCGATTCCGACAATCGTTGTAAAGTCGATCAGCCAGTCAACGGCCGAGTTGGCAGTGAAGTGGAACTCGTGGCCGGACTTGGGGTCGTGGGCCGGAGCAGGGAGTTTACGGACAATGATACCGAGCGTGCGGTCGCACTCCTCATGCGGGGGAAGAGGAGCGGCCTTGGAATGGGGGCGAGAGTGGTACTGAGCGAGGAGCTCGTCGTCGCTCAGCCGAGAGACGTTGGGTCCACGGCCCACGAAACGGCGGTAGAGAACCTCGAAAACGTTCTTGGTAACAAGAATCTCATCGTCCTGGGTTCGGCGCTCGAGGTGGAGAAGCTTCATGCAAATGGGCTGGGTGGCAAAGACACGGAGAAGGTGGTCGGCGGCAATGCCGTTCTTGGTGATGAAACGCTCAAGGATGTGCAAGCCCTTCGGTGTGAGCATGAAGAGGCCGCGCTCCTTGAAGACGCCCGATGAGAGGTCTGTGGCGCACTCGATGAGGTGTGCGTCAATGAGGTGCTGTCCGACACCCCTTGCCATCTCACGGGACATGGAGAATGTGGTCGTGGTTGTGGTCGTAACAATGCGTGAAGGGTCCTTTGGGTCTGCCGAGCGGTTGCTCTGGGAAAACTTGAGAGACGAAAGGTTTACACATGCCTCGTCGCTATGCATGTCAGCGTTGGAACCGTCGACGATAGCGAGCGGAATGCTCTTGTAGGGAGCAGGCATGGAATACGCTCCAGCTGCGTGCACTCCTGAGACGTTGCGCACGGACCGCCAATTTCACGTCGCCGCCATTTTCTGCTCGCCTTGATGCCCTCGATGGCCTCTCGTCTCACCCGAGGAGGGCGCCTCCGACACCACACCAGTGCGTTCACAGCCCCCGCAGACACGTACGTGGAAAAGCTATTGGGATACGTCTTGAAGAAGGAGCGGTGGTTGTCAAGCTTGAGCGAGACGATAAGCGTGGCAAACAGGTCGTGTGTGTCCTGCGGGTGTCAGTTTTCAAAGGAAGCAGTCTTGGCCGCCTCATACTCACCTTGACAAAAGGCCGACCCCTTCGGGTCGTCTTCATCAAATGGGACGAGGTTGACGACTGTGGTCCGGACATTGTACGTCCTGTCGCTTCAAAGTCGTTCTAAGAAGGCAAGGGAGAGTGTGCTGGGTGAACGGTGTCAGGCGTGCAGGTGGAGCGGAATGAATGAAAGCTGAGAAAGCTAAAGTGGGAATGGGAGTGAAGAAAACTGGCGGTGGTGGTGGCAACAGAGAGATGGAGTGAACAAAAGATGAGAGTGCAAGGATGAATGCAACTGGAGCGTGGAGTGCTACCGATGCGGGTGTGACGAGGGGGAGAAGCGAAATAGATGATGAGGCGGGCGGCGGACGCTACAAGCGTGTGTGTGCCGTGTCAGAGAGTTGTGTTCTGTGTGGTGTGCTGGCTTGTCGAGGACGTGTAAAGCGCGGAGCTCGCTGGTCAAAGGGGTGGACAGATGTCTTGTCGATAATGGGTGAGATGGAGAAAGGAGGAGCAATCGTCGATGATGGAAGAAGGGAAAGAAGGATGGGGCGGAGGGGGGTGGTGAGTGGGGAGGGGAGGCTGACGGTTGGGAGTGAGACGGCGAGCCTGCGGGTGCGGGGGGCGATGGGTGTTGCCGGTGAGGGGAGGGTGGTGGGTGGAATGGTGGGTGACGGACGATGTCTGTTGTTGAGCGGGGTCCGAGCGCGCCTATAGAGGTTGGAAGAGCTACTTTTTTTTTACCTCTGGAGGATGAGGGTGGGGAACAGCGACGAACGAATTGAGACCAACGTTGAAACACACAATAATATCAATGCGCGTTTGGAGACAGACGTCTGTACGGGTGTGGTGGTGGTGGTGTGCGAAACGAGCCGTTTGGAAACTCGCCTTTCAGCAGAGAGGACGCACAAGCGAGCCCAGACGGGGGGAGGACGGACGAGGACGAGGACGAGGGGAGGGGGGTAGGAAGGGATGGCCAGGGCGTAGAGTAAGCCGTGCGTTCTATGACTCAGGTGTAGGAGGGAGGGAGGGAGGGAGGGAGAGAGAGCGAGGGCGCTCTCAGTCGCGGTGTGGTGTGAGAGAGTGGATCGGAAAGAGAAGAAAAGACGCGCGCAAGAATGGAATCTTGACACGGCAACAAGGATAGGATGGTGATGGTGCAGCAGCGGCCTGTGCGTGTCTTGAGCGTTAGGGCCGGATGTGCATCGACCCGCGGCGTCGAGGGTCGGGTCCGAGAGGCGTCGAGCAGCGCGAGCAGTCTGGGGAGAGGTCGAGATTGATCTTGTAGGGAATGCGTCGAGAACACTGGCAGGAAGCGTTTAAGATTGTGCTGCAGGAGCCCTGTTGAGGGGGATGTGCCGGACGGCCAGTGAGGAGAGGGTGGGCTAGTGTGGGGAAGGGGGCGAGGGAACAGCGAGGACAATGAGCAAGTCGGGTGGGATGGGATGGGAGATTGTTGCAGGCGGGGGTGGTGGTGGTGGTGGTCTGAGAGCAAAGGGCTCCCCCGGGTCGAGCAGGAGACTGCAAGCACCAGCGAGCAAACGAGATCTCGCTCGACCTTGTCCTCTTCTGCGGTTTGCTTGGTGTCAAGAGCGAGCGAGCGACGGGTCAAGGCGCAAGAGGCGTCGCAGGGTTGTTGCAAAGAGGCGCAAGCCACCCTCTCGGGCTATCACGCTCTCTGCATTGTGGTGGTTTGGTGACGGCCAACCAGCGACGCGCCTTATCCAGCTGGGTCGCCACATCCCTGTGGCCTGTCGCAGAAACCAGGAATGCAGCAGGTTGCTGTTCAGGTAGGAGAGCGCCGCGGCCTTGCATCGGAAGTAAGGACTGCTGCTCTCTCGCTCTTTGCATCGTGCAGCGCATTGCGCGTTTCGGTCTTGATGCGCGGGTCTGCAGGGCAGTGGTCTGCAGGTCTGACAGACTTGCTCATCCTCTTGCAGCCTGCGCTCGTCGGTGGAGGACGAGGACGAGGACGAGGACGGCGCCGCTCCATCGCGGCCCTCACAGTTCCAGTCGTGGTCCATGTGCATCCACTCCACACATGGACGTTTCGTCTCTGCCGGAGACACCCTGTGGATCTCCCGCTTCTCGGATCAATCAATTCTTGCGCTTGTTTTGTGGTTCTTGAGACTCTTTGTTGTCTCGAACGCGCTTTGTACCGCTGCCCGCCGGCATGAACTCGCATACTCGCACAAAAGAGAGCTCAGAGCACACTCTGCGGACTGGCCGCGACAGGCGGCGGTGGCGGGCCACCAGCAACCGAAGAGGGCGGAGGGGACCTCCTGCACCCAGGCCAATACGGACTTGGCCTGCCTGCTGAGGAGGCCACGCTCTCCTCGACGGGGTTCGTGGGTCTGACCGCCTTGAGCATGTTTCCAACTGGAAGACAAAGGGACGGGCATGGGGGCGTGAAGATGGTGGGCGGAGAAACGCCTTGTTCTATCCTCTCCAATTTTTTTTTTCCTCACTTCAGGCCTCGGCGCTCGTACTCTTGCTGTCATGCAGCCAGGAGCCTAATGCTCCGCGGCTTGCGAACCAAGGACCCAACCGTTGTCAGTTCATAAAGAACAAAACGATGCTGACGCTATGAATCAGGACTGGTGGGGGTTGCCAAGGGACAACAATGAGACAATGGGTCCGGAGCCAGCCAGCGCGCCAGCCAGCACCCAGCCAGCCAGCCAGCCAGCCAGCCAGCCAGCCAGCCAGCCAGCCAGCCAGCCAGCCAGCCAGCCAGTCCGGTGCGCCACATGCTCAGGAGTGCTTGCTGCTTGGAGTCGAGGCCAGTGCAGCTGCGCGGGGCTGGCAGGTGATGTGCATGGACGACGAGCATGCCGCAGTTCCCTTCTGCATTCCTCCCCCTCACAGGCACTTCTTTCGTCCTCATCCTGATCTCCCTCTTCCGTCCGGTGAACGCAAGGCTTTGCTGCTCCACTCTTTGATCCCAGGTAGCGGCACCGAGGCGTGCGGGGTAGGAACACTGTCCTGAGCTGCTGTCCTGGATCCCAGCGTGGCGGCAAGGGCGGCAGTTCCCGTACGACGGAGCTATGGACGTATACGGATGTATGGACCCAATCCGACACGTGAAGTCTTGAGCTCTGAGGCATGAGCCAGAAGGATTCGTAGGATCAGGTCGGGTGGCAGGCAGCCTTCAAACAGCATACGGATTATCATCGGAGACAGCTGCGGCACCGCCGGTGTTCCGCCGCACAGTGGGTTCGGGTCCCATATCGAGCGAGGTGCTCAACGCTCTGCGTTGCAATATGACGAGTTACCCCGCGATACGACATGCCGTCGCATGCGACACGCGCAGCAACCATGAGAAACGCAGCGCGACCATTCAGAAGCAGAAGAAGGCGACGGCGCAGCCTCAGAAGGACAGGGAGGAGGCCAGTGATACCGAAAGGCAGGAAGACAGGAAACGGACACAGGACAGGAAGCGCAAAGGAAACGCGCGTCTTGTTCGTGTTTGGATGACACGAGTGCAGCAAGACGGCCCTCGGTCGGCCAGCCACAGCGGTGAGAAAGCGAGCACCATTTTTGTCCAGTGCAAAAGAGAGAGAGAGAGAGCCGACGACGGACAAGTGGTTATTGTTGCCACCTGTCAACAAAAGGGACAGTCAGGAGAGAACAAAAGAAAAGAAAGCAACAAGCTCAGCATTACCCATGGGCCACCAGGGCACAACGACTCCCTGGAGGCATCATCAACCCGCCTGAGCCTGCGAGCAAGCAACCACCTGCATCCAGCCATTGAGAAGCATACGCCTGGAGTCTCTTTCTGGAATCGGCTGTTCTCAGTTGTTCTATACACGTCCTCTCCAACAATCGGCATTCGACACACACAACGCCCTGCCTCCATCATCGGCTCAATGTCTCTCGGCTGCTTGGCCGCATTGTCAATTCACCCAGCTGTCCAGCCCAGAACGCCCCCCGTTCTCGGCCTTCTTAACAAGGACACGCGACGTGTTCTTTCTTTTGTTCACTCACTGTACCTCGTGCGTTTGTTTATTACAACACAGTACCTTCCATCCACAGCGTCGTTGGTTTCTCCGTGCAGTCGCTCCGCTACTCATATTCTCACCCCATTGACCCACAGAACCGAGCCACACAGGTCACAGGTACCGATCTCACCACCTCACTCACCGACATTGGATCGCCGCTGGCTGCCATGGCTATGGCGTCTATTTACCCAGCCCCCCACGTTTCTCCTCTCACCTTCCACTCTCCACTATCCTTATCATTCATCCCTCTTTGCCCCGCTCGTGGAATTGCAGGTTTACATCAACAACCCAGCCAAACGGCGGGGGCACCCGATCTATCGCCTGACGACATTGACGCGTCTCAATATGGGCACTCTGCAGACACCGTCTGGGGTTAGGGTCGTCTTGTCGTCAAGACCTCATGTCCTGATCAACCCGTCACCCATCCGCATCATCCACATTCTCTCTGTGCCTGCAACTCATGACTCGGCCCGCGGGCTCACCAAACCAACGGACAGTGGGGGGGGGGGGGGGGGGGGCGGCTATGTATGTTATCGAGTTTGGGAGCCGTGTCCACAATTGGATTCAGCAGCGAGCAAGTGGGGGAGACGGCAGCGAGAGGAGCACAGAAACCGCCAAAATGGAGTGATTACGCTGATACAAAAACAGAGACATGTAGGATCATCATGAGCGGCGTCGTGAGCGACAGGCAACGATGGCACGGACGGCAAGGTGAAAGGGATGAGCGCGACGACGTTTGCAGCATGAGCTAGGCGACGGGACGACGACGCAGCAGGCCAGCGGTCCAGAGGCCCGGCTGCGACAAGTGTGGGTCCCGATGGGAGCTGGGCGCTGGGCGCTGGGCGGAGCTGCCGCGCGTGCGGGTGCATGTGTGCCGTGCGTGCCGTGCGCATCGGGCAAAGTATGTGCGGTTAGATTATCTACAAAGGTGTTGCGTGTTTGGCTCAACGCCGGTAAGGGTAAGGGAAAGAAAAACCCACCAGTAGAGTGGAGGGCGGATGGACACGCTGTTTGGTCACTGCGTATCGCATCTTGATGGGCGTGGCGCGTAACATTGCCTCGCCCTGGCACATCCCGGCCGTCCTGGCCAACCAACCCAGTGAGCGGCCATCTGTCATCTCAGTGCACCACCAGGTTGGCCAAGCACGAGGACGGACAATGTTCCGGGCCCTTTCTGTCATGTGGGACGACGAGGCGCAAGGCGCGCAAGGCGCGGCAAAGCCGTGGGCGGGCAGACACCCGGCCGGAAGTCGGCAGGTTCGGCGCGGGGCCAAGTTTCTTAGGGAAACCCGTGTGGAACCTGAGGAGCCAAGAGAACAACGCGCAGGCCGAGAGAGCGAGGCACAAGAGCAACGTCAGGAAAACAGCAAGTCGAGAAGCGGCAAGCAGCAGCAGAGCAGTGCTCTCGAGCGGTCGGATCGGGTACGGCGTGCCCGACCGGACTATGACTTTGCGTAATCCGGAACCCACCATCGCGAGGGAGCAACAACCGCTCATCCTCGACCACCGTCACCTCCAGGGCGGGCTGGGATCTGTCGGCAACAACTCTCGGCTTTCTATCATCGCAGGATTGCGCATCGAGAAAATGCATGGGTAAAACAAGCTGGCAGTCCTGAGCCCTCAAGGTCCTAGCCGCCAGCAGGCCACCAAACCAAGTGCAACAGCCGGCGGCTGGAGGTAGCATATTGACGCCAATCATGCATTTCCGTAAGTTACGCGGGTGGAGTTGGTCATGGCTCTGCAGCATCTCGGTATATCCATCATCCAGACAGGGCTCGTCGGGTTACCCAATCGGGGGACCTGCTGCGGTCGTGTCGTGCTCTGACCTCTCGACTCGCTGATGCACATTGACGTCCTCCTGCTGACGTTGAGGGCCCTTTTCCTCCGACTCGCACTTGTTATCAAGCGTCTGGAAGTTCTGCACACGGCCCTCCAGAGCGTGCTCCTGGCCTCTCGACCCGGCCCTTGGTAGTGTTTGTGCTCCATTCTAAAGGACGGCCAATAGTTGAGGCAAGGCTGCGAGAGGAACGCACGGATCATGACAGGCTGCATGCCAGAGGCGCCACAACAGCGTGTGGGCTGTCCACCATGTTCTTGTGGCGATCATCCCCCTTGTCTGGGCCAATAAACGGGCCGTCAACAGGTCAAGGGCAGACCTGTCCACACTCCACACTTGGTAGAGCGTGAGTCAGCCTGCAAGAGGATGAGACAGGAAGAGGATCATGAGCTTGAGCCGTGTCTCGATGATGTCTCTGCCTCTGGCCTGCCCCCTGTGCGGTCCCTATATTCGTGTGCCTCCTCCCCTCCCCATCAATGTCGTGCCAACCATCGCAATAGCCGGCGGATGCGACGGGAGATAGCAACAATACGCCGCGGCGGGTGTTGATACCATCCTGTCGGTGTTGCTCTCATTCTGGATCCCCCTTGAAGAGTTTGGGATCGATTTTGATAGCCCCCCAACCCCACATCTTTGGGACAGTGCGCTTTCTTCCCCTTCTTCTGTCCTCCTCCATCCATCTTCTACTGTCCGCAGCGTGGCTCTCGTCCTGCGAGGTGTCTCGCAGCAGGTGGAGGAAAAAGCACTACCTTGTTGCGCCTCCAAGCCGCCACTACCCTAGACACCCTCACGCACCTCAAGCCAAGAAGTGTCCCTTTCAGTCGATAACACCCGGGGCATGACCAACCGGGTGTACAGCCGATCGTAGCTGAATGCCTATTGCTTGCGCTCTGCGCTCTCCGCAGGGCCTGGGCATTAGAGTTGCTCATCGGAATCGTCAGGAGGACTGACACGTTCGGGCGGGCTTGGCATGCAAGGAAATCGGCATGCAGCAGTCTGGGGTTGCCATGTTGGAGCGGCTAACGTTCACATGCACCGTGCCTGCAGCCCCTCGGCGGCTGTGGAGTCAAGGTTTGCGTCGTACTCTTGTGCTCGTGCGCTCCTCTGTCTGTTGGCGCGATGCCCCGGGGCGCGTCCCCGGGCCGTGGCCATTACCCGCCTGCTGCGATTTCTCGACCCACTGCTTCTAATAAGCCTGCGGGAATTGCGGATTCCGTAACGTGCCTCGACCTCGCCTGGGCACTGCAACACACGGCGTGGGGGAGGCGTCACTTACTTGCCTTGCATTACCGGCCCATGATTGAGTACTCTTTTCTGTGGCGTGGGTTTTGATGCGGCCAGACGCGGCAATGAACACACCCGCCACGAAGCGGACAGTCTCGGGACTGAGCGCCAGCTATGCAAACAACAATCAAGCCATGAAACACAGCCCACATGCGGCAACGTCCAGGCCCCACAAGGCCAGACAGGCAAGCAGCCACGGCATGGTCGTTCCTGTCGATGAAAGGCACTCGAGTGGCAAGATCCATGGCATCATCGCGAGGTGCAAGGTTTGGTTCGGTTGTGCATGACACTCAGTCGAGGTCCAACTGTACACATGGCGCACACATGGGTGACAGTGGGAGCCGCCTTCGCTTCGGGGCCCTCCCCGCTCAGCGTTGCACGCTAACCTAACTACTGCGATCACTGCGCCGCAAACGTGCACACGCACATGGTCATGTTCATTCCGCGATTCCGCGAGTAGCGCGAGTACTACACGCGCCCAGGTACGCATGTGCCTCGAACCCGTCCGCCGCCTCCACCCAGGCTGCGCCCGATCCGACGTCCCACGCTCTGCCCGACACGTCAGTGCGACCAGTGCCCAACACCGATTACTGATGACGAACGCCGATTACGATGACGAACGAGAGCAGTGGTTAGCGCTCAGAGGGCGTGCTGTTGAGTAGAGACCTGTTGCTTGCTTCCTTGTGGCTGTGGCACCGTTCACGTCCTGGTCGCGCCTGATGGGGGACAATACACAGGGGAGAGGCTTGGGGAAGCACACAGGTGTGCACAGAAGGGGACACATGGTCCAGCGTCTACGGCCTCGACGTGAACGCGCGTGCGGCAAGAAGGACAGGGCAGTGCGGAGGCCAACCTCCCGTCATGGGACTGTCCTGCAACTGGGCTGACGCGGTGATGCCGATCCTTTGCAAGCGCCTGTTCTGCTCACGAGCTCACACCGTGCCTACGCACCCCACCACGCCATTCCCGCAACGATGCCCGTAGAGGGGCCCGTTGCGGCAACTCGCGCTCTCAGCCACCCGCCCACCTCCACCTCTCCATTGACTCACCCGACACGACCCACTGTGCATTCTGCCATTGCCGCCCCTGTCGTCTGTCACTGCCGCTCTGTTACCGCCGCAGTCGGTGCAGCTTGCACGGTGCCGGGCGCCATGCCATGGACGGCGGCTCCGCAGTGGACGGCGGTCTTGAGGTCGGTGGCGCCGGCGATAGCACCCTGCTCAACGCCAGGGACACGCTCGGCGGCATGCCCGGAACTGAGGGACACGACATGAATCGTGGTGCCGGATTCTCGCCAGCAATCCTCCACAGCGGCAGGCGAGATCCGCTCGATACGCCGCCGCTCCATTCTGTGTAGATCCGGAACAACCACCGACGGAATGTCTGCCCCTGGATGCCTAGTGGTGCCACATGGACACTCCTGTGTCCGCGTGTGCGCATGCGCGTGTGTGCGCGTGCACCAATAGCGCCAGCAGTCGGCCTGCCTGCCGGCTCCCTGCATCCTGGGGCACGTTGGGCTGCTGGATCTGGCAGTGACGGTGCGTTTACGCACCCGCCAGAGTGGACACATGTGGGGCCGCAGGGCACAAGTCGTCGACACATGTGGCGTGCGGAGCCTAGTTCCGCGCGACGCTCAGCGCCCAAACACCCGACCATTGCGCGCTGTCCACATTCGGATCTTTTGCGCGCAGTCTCTGCAGCGGTTGCCAGCCGAGCTATTCTCAGCCAGGCGCGAGGCGTCGTCGTCGCCGACCTCGCCAGCTTGCCTCCGCGCATCATAGCTTCCGAGATCCCGAGATCCACGGTGTCATTGTGACCTCATGGTCAGAGTGGGCTGGCGCGCTGGCGGGCACAAGCAGCAGGGGTCCCACTCGATGGCCGTCTTGTCCCACTTGGCCACTTTGCGGTCCCACTCCAATCCACCGTCCCACTGATCCCTTAGTAATAAAAAAAAAAACTCGCCCGCGCCGGCGACCGCCGGATCAGCACCGATCAATCCGGCACGCGCATCACTGGCTCGTGGCGCTCATCATGGTTGACCCATGTGACTGTCTCGGCGTCACCGGCGGTGCGGTTCTGTGCCGAGGTCAGACACACGGGCGTCAAACCTCGATTTCGTGCCCGGGGACCGCGACCGCGGGCTCGAGGCCGATGCCAGCCATTGCCCTCCACTTTCGTCGTCGTCGCCAGTCTCGACACTGGGTCTGGCGACAAACCACACTCGAGGCGACAAACGACGTAGGCTACGAGTGGCTTCAGGATCACAGATGCATTTTTGGTGAATAAACCGGCGGACTCGATTGCCACCCTATCATATCTATTTGTCGGTTGCCGCTGCCACTTATCAGACAGACAAAGCCCCGACCCCGCACTCAGGATCTCCGGATCATGCGCAGCTAGCGCAAGGAACCGCATCTACGGAGCCGCTGACGTCTCCCACCAACACCACACGACACATTGTCCGATTGAAGCTGGGTACTAATTTACTCGTCGGTGACCTCCGCCGCGATCTTGCCCTCGGTGAGGCTCTTCTCCTTGCGCTCGGCAGCACTGTACAGCTCGTTGTACTTGCCAGACTTCTGGCACAGGCTCTTGAACAAGGAGGTCTCCTTGCGGAGGAGGTTCTGAACACTGTCAGCATGCTATTCACCAGGATCTCTGTCGCGAAAAACTCTGTTGGAATGCCACAGCAAGACGCCATCCAGGGAGCAATGCTTGTTTACCCTCCCTGACGGCCCTTCCTGGTGGACTTCCGAAGCTCGGCGCCGGTGACTGTCCGGGTGGACCCGCCCTGTTCGCCTGGATACTCACCATCGGGGTGTCAAACTCAGCAACGGTGCCGTCGGCAAGGACCAGGAGACGGTCATAGTCGATAACCGACGACAGACGGTGCGCAATCGTCAACAGCGTGCTCGACTTGAACTCGCTACGGATTGCCGTCTGGATGGCCGCGTCGGTCGCAAAGTCCACGGAAGCAGTCGCCTCGTCCATGATCTGTCCAGTCAGTCCCTGTTCGTCCCTATCACCGGATCATGCAACTGAGGCAACTCCGAGTCGTCGGCATCCGCCATCGGACCATGGGGCGGCCCACTTGGTCCGGGCAATCATGCTTCCCTTCGGTTCCACTCACGATAAGATTCGACCGGCGCAGGAGGGCGCGGGCCATTGCCACCAGCTGGCGCTGGCCTTGGGAGAAGTTGGCGCCTCCGGCCGAGACGTCCGAGTTGAGGGTGATGTGCACGCGCGGAGTAGCGGCAGGAGAGGCAGCGGCATTACCATTACCCTCGCTCTTGGCACGCTGCTCAGCCGCATGCTCCGCAGCAACGGCAACGAGACGCGGGTGAGCTGGCCCGTGAGGGTCGGTGGAGGTGGAGGGAGTGGCGACACCGCTGCGGCTAACGGGAGTGCCGTCCGACGTGATGAGTCGAACGCGGGCCAGGGCATCGAGGAGGTCGGCGTCTGTGTGCTCGTTGAAAGGGTCGAGGTTGTCGCGAACAGTTCCAGAGAACAGAACGGCGTCCTGAGGGATGTAGGTAATGCGAGAGCGCAGGTCGTCAACGCCAATGGACGTCACATCGATACCGTCGATGAGGAGCTTGCCGCTCGCCGGGTCGGTGAAACGCAAAAGACTCATCGCCAGAGTCGACTTGCCGGAACCAGTGCGACCAATGAGACCAATCTTCTCACCGGCCTTGATCTCAAACGAGCCCTTGAACACGCTCGGGAGCTCCGGCGAGTACTTGATCTCGAGGTCCTCGGCCCGGATAAAGCTCTCAGTGGTAGAGTACGAAGGCCAGTACGCAGGAGGGCGGTGGCCCGCAATAATCGCAGGCGGCTCCTGAGGAATCTCGAGGTACTCCTCTACACGCTCGACACTGTTCATCGACATTTCGAGGTCACCCCAGAAGCGCGACAGCCAGTAGCACGACATGACAAAGGTCTGAGCCGAGGTGATGGCGACACCAGCGGAACCGCTGGACACGCCGGTGGCGAGGAGGAGGACGGTCGTGACAAAGACGGAGGTTCCGCCGATAAGGTCAAAGCGAATGAGAAGCTGGCTGTTAGTACACTCCAAGACAAGTACTCACCCAGCGGTTGGTCATCCAGTAAAAGTAGTGTGCGCTGTGGGACAGGTCGACCTGGGCGCACAGCTTCTCGAAGAAACGCTGCTCAACTCCGAAGGCGCGCACCGAGATGACACCATCGAGAAGCTCAGCAAAGCCGGAGAAGATGGGCGACCGGAGGGTGGACTCGAGACGACGAAGACTGCGGCCAGTACGGAGGTAGATGATCGAGTATTGAATGTACACCAGGCTGATGATGGGAGCGAGCAGGAGGAACCACGGGACAACAAAGGCGATGAGGAAGATGCGGGCAATCAGGCCTGCGATCATGGTGACCATCTGGCGAATCATGTGACCAAGACCGCCATCAATCGTCTCAATGTCCTTGGAGAAGCGGTTGATGATGCGACCGAGAGGGGTTGTGTTGAAGAAGCGGACAGTACCGCCCAGAACCGAGTCGAGGAGCCGCTCGTGGATGGTCTTGGCAGCGCGGTAGCTACCCCACGAACTGACAGCAGACGAGAAGATGCCGATGACCGCGCTTCCAAGGACAATGGCAGCGTAGACGGCAAGGTAGAATCCGGGGTGAGTCGTGGCAGGAGGAAGGTCGCCGCCGAGGAGGTTGTCAGCACCGCCCTGGATGACAAAGCCAGGAGAGGTAGCGTTCATCACAGCAGCGGGGGCGTGGTAGATGAAGTTTGTCTTGTAGTCGGCGGGAATGTGGGCCTCGGGAGACTTGACGACGCCGCCAAAGTTGGAGAAGTGGAGGATCGACTCGACCTTGAGCTCATACGCCTCGCCCCAGACCTTGAGCCAAAGGGATTCACCAACCGAGGTAAGCTGGGAGAACACGAGAATGATGGCCCAAAGGATCCAGGTGATCCAAGTAGCCGCCCGGACGTAGAACATGTAGGTCGACAGCTTGACGTTGCCGACCGCACGCTCCTCGTCCTTGATAAGCTTGCGTCCAGGGCCCTTCTTCTTCTCCTTCTTCTTCTTGGCGGCCTCTTCATCGGACTCGTCCTCGACGTCCTCCGCCTGAATGGGCTCCTCCTTGGCGACGATCGCCTCCTCGACCGCGACGATACCATCAAGCTGGCCAGAGCTGGAAAGCTCCTTCGAGCTACCCTGGCAGTCGACACGACCGTCGAGAATGCGGACAATATAGTCGGCAGTAGGAACGAGGAGGTCCAGGTGGTGCGAGACGAGAACAACTGTACGTCCCTTGAGAAGCGGGCCGTTCAGGCACTGGTCGACAAGGTGCTTGGCGGTGTGCGAATCGACAGCAGCAAGAGGGTCGTCGAGAAGAACGTGCTGAGTGTACGAGTAAACGGCACGAGCGAGGGCAACACGGGCCTTCTGACCGCCACTGAGCGAGACACCCTTGGCGCCAATCTCGGTCTGGTCGCCGTCCTCGAGAATGTCAAAGTCGGTGCGAAGAGCACATGCGTCGACAACTGCCTCGTAACGCTCCTCGTCGAGGTTCTCGCCGAAGAGAATGTTGTCCTTGATCGACTGCTGCTGAAGCCAAGGAGTCTGAGCAGCGTAGGCGATCGAGTTGCGGAGACCAGTGGTCGAGTTGACATCGGTAGGGTACTTTGGCAGGAAGGTCTTGCCCTCAACGAGTTCCATCTCGCCGAGCAGACCGGTGAGCATGGCAGTCTTGCCCGAACCAGTTGGACCGGTGATGACGGTGAGCTTGCCGATGGGGAAGGCCACGTCAATGTTGGAGAGCTCAAACCTCTCCTCGACGGATGCCGTCGAGGTTGAAGAAGTGTCCGCAGCTTCGGCAGCGGGAGCGTCCGCGGGAACAGCAGCCTGTGCACCGGCGTTCCAACGGAGGGTCGCCTTCTCAAAGCCAATCTTGGTTGGGCCAGTGGGGCGATCAGACTGACGCTTAAGAGCCGAGACCCAGTCAGGAACCTCATCTTCGGCGAGGAAGTCGTCCACACGGCCGGCCGACACCATTCCCTGTAGGATCCACACCCAGAAGGTCGGGATGGCGTTGAGGGGCATGCGGAGCATACCGAAAAGCGCGATCGAGGTGAAAGCGATAGGCACTGTAAGCTCCCTCTTCGCGATGACGATAAAGCAGAAGAACGAGAAGAGCGTGACAAGGATGGGAACGATCGTCCAGAGGAGGGAGAAGAAGACGCCAATGATAATGCCCTTGATTTCGAGCTTGAGCTCGGCCGCACGAGCGTCAGTCGCGCGCTTCTTCCACCTGTCCGTCCAGGCAAAGAACTTGATAAAGGTGATGGCTCCGATGAGCTCGGTCATGACGGAGATACGCTTGTCACGGGCCTTGAGTGCCTCCTTGTAGACCTTGAGGTTCAGGTTGGAGAGATAAGAGTTCAGCGGGGTAGCAATGACGAGAACGATAATGCCGGCAAACGCAGACCATCCGAGGAGGCTGTAAAGGAAAGTCGACGCGACGATAACCTCAATCGGGCTGGAGACGATAAAGTACATGAAGCTGATTGTGTTGGCAATGCTGTGGGTTAGTGCCGTCCTTGTCAGGGAACCCACCTGCTAACGTCGGTGGACATGAGGTTGACGACCTTTCCAGTGTCGGCATTAGCCTGCTTGACCTCCTTGCCGTCCTTGTCCTTCTTGTCGCCGTCCTTGTCGTCCTTGGCAGCGACGACACCAGATGCGTCCTTGCGGCGAAGAGCCTTGTCGTAGATGGCGGCGGTGAGCTGAGCCTTGATACGGACGTAGCCGCGGCGTCCGTGCCAAAGGTGGAGAAGATCCGAAACGGCCTTTAGAACAGCAGCACCGAGAGCGAGGAAGGCGAAGATGTACGCCGATGCAAGGCCGACCCTGCGCTCGCCAGGGGGAAGGGCCCCGTTGTCCTTGGCTGTGACTCCGAGACTATCACGTTAGCTCGTTCTGATCAGAATACGCACAGAATCTGGTTGAGGAAGTATGGGCCAAGGTAGTTGAAGAACACGGACACGACGGTGAAGCTGAGGTCGAGACCAATGTCGAGACGGTTGGCGTTGACAATCCTCCAGAGGACCTTCTTGCCCTTGGCAGCCTTGAGCTTGTCAAAGACGATCGCCGTCTGAAGGGTGCGCGACAGCTGAGGGAGATCCTTCTCCTCGAGCTCGGTCTTGGAGGCGTATGAAATGAAGGGGTTCATCCAGCTGAACGAAATCCACTGCCAGAAGGTGACAACATCGTCCTTGGCAAGGGTTCCCTAAGTGTGAGCCATGATCTTGGGTGTAAACTCACAGCATTAGCGAGGGTGACGGGGGTGTGGAAACGGAGCGAGCCAGCAAGGAGGGACAGCAGAAGGGTGATCGTGCCGTTGAGAGACTCGAGGACAAGCTCCTTCTGAGAAGCCCACTTGGGAAAGACGCCGTACGCATAGCGAACGTATGCGGCGATGCCGATCGTGACGATGCTGATCGCGCACAGGACAATGTAGATGAACAGAGCGCTCCAGGGAATTGAACGCGGCCTTCCGAGGCTAAGGTTAAGGAGAACGAAGAGCTGAGTGTAAGGACAGGCGCTAAACGAGTTGGTACTCACCCAAACAATGATCATGCCAGCGGCACACTTGACGCTCGTCACCGCGGCAGGGCCCGCAGTCTCGCTGTTGATAAGGTCGCCAAGACCGCTCCCAAAGACGACGGTCCATCCAACGAGCTCGACAGCGGTGAAGAGAACAAGTAGGAAGTTGATAACAGGCGGGGGCGTGAATGCCTTGACCTTCTTCTCGACCACGGCGGGGTCCTGCTCGACGGGAATATCCTCGAGGGGGACAGCGTCGCTAAAGATCCTGCGAACGAACGCATGGACGGGAGGGATGCGGCCGATCTGGTAAGCGGCGGTCAACCCCAGTGCACTATAGGTGCGAATGCCCTCGAGCCACCCGTAGGGGATGACCTCTGCGGGGATGATCTGCAGAAAGGTGAGCTTTCAGCGCATCAGGTGAGTTGGTTGCGGCCACTTACCTCCATCATGTCGGCAGAGGGGGGAGGAGGGGGTGTAGGGGGTCTCTAGCTGAGCAGCCGCTTTATATTGTGGTCGCTATCGCAGGCTATATGATATAGGGACGAGTAGCGAGCTTACCGAAGGGTGATGTTGTGAAAGTGGGAGAGGGGGTGGGTGTCGGGCCCGATGTCTATTTCTTTCTTCCCCTGGGAAATCTGTCGTGGTCGGTGACCTGACTGCCAGAACCCTGCGGTGGAGAGTGCGTTGGGGGGGGAGGGAGAGAGAGATGGACACGGAACGACGATGGACAAGAAAGAGAAATATATTCTTCTGGCGGGAGGTGGATGTAGCAGGCACTACTGACCATATGGGCAAGCACACAATGCAACGCCGCGCCGACCTGACCGACGCGCGTGTGTGACGTATGCGTACCCCTCTCTTCTGCATATGGCGCGCGCACCCGCATGGGCTCCTCTTATTATGTATCACCCACCAGATCACCGGTCCACTATATTTCTACTAGCTAGCCGCAGCCAGCCGCGATGGCGCCAGCCGCACCCACCAAAACCAGTTGGTTGCAACCCTCTGGCTAATAATAGTTTGTAGTTGTTGTCTTGATCTGATGCCGCTTATCCGATTTTTCTAATGCCCTCGAGCCGATAAGAAAAGTACAAAATAGGCCCGCTTATTCACTCTAGGCATGCCACCACCCATTTACCGTTAATGCTGAAATTATCTTCGCGCTCATGTTTCCAGTGATCCACTTTTTGTCACCTGTAGCACTCAATTCCACAACACCATCCAGTTGTGCTCACCGTCCATCCCTCTCTCGCGGCCATCCATCACCCCGAGCACACCACCAAAACACACGACGACCCCGCACCCAAGGGACCCCTAGCCTCGTCGTTCCCCCACCCAGCTGTGCCGTCTCGCGTCTTTGCCGGCTTCCTCTTCGTCTTCTTCTCCGCCTTCCCCCCACCTCCACCAACATGTCTCTCGACTCTGACCGCGAGCTCGCCCGTCTCTGGCGTGTGTCCAAGACTGTCCACGAGATGATTCGTGACCGCGTACGTTGATCTGCACAGGTGCAGCTGGCAGCCGACCGTTAAAGCTGACGCTGCAGGGCTACGAGGTTGCCGACTACGAGATCAACATTGGCTTTGACGAGTTCAAGGACCTGTACGGCGGTGGTGGCAGCGTCGAGTGCGTAGAGAATACTAGAGCCCGGGTGCAGCACTAACTCGTCTAGCCGTGGACGCATGGCCTTCCACGCCAACCACAAGGATGACGCGCACGACAGGATATACGTCTACTTCTGCTCGGAGAAGAACGTCTCCAAGGCGGCGATGAAGGGGTGAGTTGGCGAGCGCGCACAGCCTGGTACTGGAGACGGTTCCCTTTATCTGGAGGGAGCGTAAGCCGCTGGCCACTGAGGCATCCCGAATACCTCTTCAGCTCAGCCCGGAACCGCTGCATGCCAAGCTGTGTCATCCGCAGGACACACTCTAACCCCCAGATTCATCACCTCGCTCGACGGCGTGGGCGCAAAACGCGGTATCATCATCTGGAGCGAGAAGATGTCTCCCGCCGCCAAGAAGACCCTGATCGAGATGCAGTCCGAGTACCACCTCGAGGACTTTGCCGAGGCCGACCTTCTCGTCAACATCACCAAGCACTTCCTCGTCCCCAAGCACACCATCATGTCCCCCGAGGAGAAGAGCGCCCTCATCAAGCGCTACCGCCTCAAGGACACCCAGCTCCCCCGTATCCTCATCACCGACCCCGTTGCCCGCTACTACGGCATGCGCAGGGGACAGGTCATGCGCATCGAGCGTTCCAGTGAGACAGCTGGACGGTGAGTTGGCCCGATGCCAGTGCAGAGCTGACGACCAGATACATTACCTACAGGATCTGCATGTGAGAACATGTGGCAGAACACATAGACGAGAGCTCCATTCCTGGTGGCTCGATGGCATTGTATGATAAGAGCACGCACCCCGGGCAGGACCGATGGCTCGACGGGCAAGGGTGCATTTGGGACGAGGAGCGATGTGCCTCTCGCTGGGCAATCGTGAGCAAGACTGACATTCTTAACCTGGCCCTATTCACACTAGCATCACGTCACTACGCGGGGACATTGGGACATGTCGCGAGTTGGAATGCTCAGAGAATTGAAACCCGCTATCGTAGACTGACCCGGCTGGCGCGTGCTTAGCTCGCTGGTAACCTGGGCTGCAGCCTGCATCTAATGAGTGATCGTCTCGGTGACGCGCTAAGCTGCTCCCCGGCGCGGGTCGGCGCTGCTCCAGCTGCCTGTCGAGGCGGGAACGAGATGTGGTGTCACGTTGCTCTCCGTCGCAGCCGTATGGCACAAGACGCAGCCGGCTGGAGAAATACACAGCGAATCGCTATGGCCTAGTGGAAAGGCGCCAGGCTCATATTGAAACCTGGAGATCGCAGGATCGAAACTTGCTGGCGATAGCAGCGACGCGCACCATGTGCGAATCTCCTTTTGCTTGTATCACTCGCCACAACATATCCTGCTGCGAGGAGCGTGGCGTGCGGCCGCGCGGTGCACCTGTGCACTTGAGCCAATACTCACAAGGCGATTTCGATGGGTCGTCATCGCGGCATTGTCTCGATCGCACCTGCGGGGTCCATGCAGGGCGAGAGGTGACGGCTAGCTTAGCAGTGTAGTGGTGAACGAAACCGCCTCGTGGTATTTATCGAGTCCCGCCCGCCGCAGGGACGTCTCGAGTTTTCCTGCTATCTCCGTTGTGGGGTACCGACACATCGCCCGTGTGTGGCTGCAGAACATGGAGATGGAGGGGGCCAGTGGGTAAGTTGGCAGATGACCGTCAGCTCACTCTGTACTCTGTCCAGTTCGACCACATGCCACCTGTCAGCCAGACGGCCAACCAGAAGAGGTATTTGCCCCCTCCCAGCCCAATCAACGAAGAGACACAAGGACCTGAGTAGATTGCCGGCCAAGCCAAGCGCGATTTATAATCACTTGGGTGCCATCTTGCTGACTTCGGGAGCCCTGGCTCAACAGCTTGCAGACCGCGCTCCTTGACGAAAGTCCCTGTTCTCCTAGCATTCAATGGACCATAGGGATAGACCGACGAGCTAAAAAGCCTTGTAAAACGTCTCGAGAAAGGAAGGAACTGACCAGCCCAAAAAGTGTGGACGAGTTAGGAATCGAACCAAAGACCTTCTCAATAAGGTCGGATGTTGCAAGCAGCAACATGCGAATGAGACGCTCTACCAACTGAGCTACACGCCCATGTCTGATCTGTTGCCGTTATCAGTGGTGCGGTTATGATACTAGACTCGAGGCCGAATCTGGTGAGAATGCATGTGATGCGCAGAGCTGTGCTTAATCCCAGAGACAGAGAGAATTAGGGTAGAGAGGAGGTTGCAATAGAGGGACGAGAGGGAGTGGCAGCGCTTTCCAGGTGGCAGAGGAATTATAACCTGAGGAGAGGCTTGTCGAAACACTCCCGCGACGCCGGCGGCGTTGAGCGCGCTCGCTCAGGTATGACGGTTGATCGTAGAGGTTGGCATTGAGGCCGCCGTTGGCCTCAGAGATCAGGCCGAACGCCAATGTGTTGTTCCGTCCAGTTAAGGACCAAAAAAGGGAACGCCGGCGCGGAAGCACTCTGGCAATACACACACGGCAAAAACCGTCATCGTCCACGACTCAGCCGGGTTGTTGGCACGCGCCGCGCGTACGCGTCTGTTGAATTGACACCGAGCTGACCCCCTGGTTGAGAACCAGCGAGCGACGGCGACCCCGCGTGTCTTGAATACCTCGTCCCAGGCCTCAGCCTGGCGGATGTGGCCGACGACCGCGAAAAGGTCGAGGTGGATTGTCTTGTGAGTGTCCTTCTGTCCAGTCTCGTTGGCGAGCATGAGGACAATGTCGAGATGAGGGTACTGGCTGATGTGTGCAACCAGCGGGCCGTCCAAGGCAAAGAGAGGGCGCTGGAAGGGTCAGACTAGCTTGGACGGGTCGCTTACGTGCTGCGGCTGAATAACGACCTCGTGGCGGAACGGCTTGACGATGAGCACAACGTCATGCTCCTCAAGGGCCGTGACCCATGCGTAGCCGGCATCGCGCTGGCAGGCGATGGTGGCGCCTCGGTAGCGCGCGGCTGCGAGCTGGGGGGCGAAGTCGCCTGCGCGGGCCATATTGTAGATGAGGAATATGGGTTGGTTCTGGTGGATGGAATGTCTACGTGTGTCTGAGCTCGCCCTCCTGTTACATTGAGATGCAGCAGTGGCGGTGGCGACGACGATATAATGTCCGATAGGGATGAGAGATTAAGAGAGTTTTGCTGGATAGACGAAGTGGTCGCAAAAACATGTAACGGTGAGGACGACCCTCTACCTTCGAGGCGCATACACTATATTCTTCAGCTGGGACTTAAACTAGCTCGCGGGCATGGCCTCTGCAGCCGCGCGGGAATGCAGATATAGAGGAGAGAGGATGAGGCATGCAGGAACAGCTGTAAGAATATACCTCGCCACTTCCATTCGTCATCGTCGGCGCGCCACAGGACTCTCCCTTCTCGAACAGCCATTGGGGTCCCAGATCCCAAAGTGGCCCACTCGACAGTTGAATTCGGATCAAGCTGATCCAGAGACGTTGCTTGCATGAAGAACCACCCTGCTCAAAGAATCAGACGAAACCGTGAGTGAGGAACTGGCATCCCGGGCAGGCCGTGTCGTTGGTGGCCATAGGGCCAAGTTGTCAAGTGCGCCAGGAGCCGGGTCAGCGTTCCAGGTTCCAGTTGCAGCACAGAGCCTTCGCCGACGTCTGGTCTATCAGTATGTCGTCTCCTGTGAGGAGCAAATGAAGAGATGAACATTCAAACAGAGCCCAAAACGAGTAGGTCAGCTAAAAAATGTGGACGAGTTAGGAATCGAACCAAAGACCTTCTCAATGAGGTCGGATGTTGCAATCAGCAACATGCGAATGAGACGCTCTACCAACTGAGCTACACGCCCGAGCTTGGTCCCCGAAAATCCGAAAACATGACATTCGGTGTGTCATACCCACTAGTGTGAACAGTCTGGAACAATGATTTGTTGTTAGCTGAGGAGGTCGGGAGCCACCGCACAGGTGCAAGTTGGTCCCCGATTGTCAGTCAGGTTGCATGGCCATTGGCAGGTCAGTGGGTGCTCGGATGATGTATGTACATAGTTATCAAACACATATTGGTGTCGTGGAACGAAGGTATTACAATTTTGGTGGTCTCTCGGTTCTCACTCGTATCTACAAGGTACAAGTTCGTTGTGCTGGTACTTGGAGGATCTCAAGGGATCGTGGCGTAAGACAGGACACGGGGAAGCCAGTAGTCGGGGATCCAAGCAACAGTCGTCTTGCCGCGGTACTCGAGGCGGAGGTAGTGATACTCGGACCTGTGAAGCGGGCACACGGCGTTGGCGGTGGCACAACCGGAGCAGCTGTCGTAGAAGAAGCGCACGCCGCGCTGGACCATGGCAAAGATTGTGGTGCCGTCTGGGTGGTTGGGGCACTGGAGGAAGGGGCCGGGTCTACAATGTGAGCTTCTACCTTCGGAATCCAGAGAACTTACTGGAAGACGGGCAGGCCGCCATGGACACCGACGAAGGGGTGGCCGAGCCCACTCATGACGAGGACTTGGTGGCGGTGGTCGGCACCGAGTGTGGTGGGCAGGTCGGGGGCGGTGGGTGGCGTGGAGGGAGGTATGGTGTTAAAGATATCCTCTAGAAGATAGTGAATGTCGCGGCTTGGGCTGAAGATGAACTCGTTGTGGGCAGGGGACAGGAACTGAGGGGGTGGGCGTGGAGTCGCAGCGGTTGGAGGGAGTGGTTGCGGGTCAGCCTGCGTCTGGGCCAGAAGCACAGCGAGCATCTGCTGCATGTTGTCGCCTTGAGGGGTGGAGGGAACAGGGGCGGTGGGGACGGGAGGGGGTGGAGCTGTGAACCCGGAGCCGCCAGCATCCGCGACAAGCCTAGCAACGACGCGCTGAAGCGCAAGCTTTTCGCGTTGAAGAGAGGTGACGTCTTCCTTGTGCAGCGTGTTTGCGCGGAGGACCTCCTCCTTGTCCTTCATCAGACGCGCATTCTCAGAAGACAGTTCCTCCACGCGGGTCTTTAGACGCTCCTTCTCGGTATTGTGAAACAGGTTGGACTCCACCTTGACCTTTGGCTTGGATGACGAGGCCGAGGTTGCAGTCGGGGTGGCCGAGGAGACTAGGGCGGCGTGTATTAAGGGAGGAACCACCTTCTTCGGACGTGCCCGGGGCCTCTTGGTAGAGGGGATCACGGGCGAGGAAGAAGCGGTAGGCTCGGTGCGCTTTCCCATAGTGGCTGTAGTCGCTGGAGGGTGTGGGTGGTTGTGGATCGCTTGCTTGACACGGTCGATGACTTGGAGAGGGGAACGAGGAGAGACAAGGCGACAACACCGCTGATCACGCGTGGACGGAGGCTGAAGGCCGGGGGTGGGGCCCGAGACCGAAGTGCCGAATGGGAACTGGTGTGAGGCTGCTATGAGCTGCGAGGTAGAGGAAGGCTCTGGGTGGACTCGAGGATGATACTGAAGAGTGGTGTTGACCAAAGGAATGGGTGGATGATGGAGTGACTACAAAATCAGTGCCAGCAGTGAGTGAGGGGGAGGGGGGTGACGAGGGAAGGCGGATGCAGAGACTGACAATCTTGTGTGTGTGTGTGTGTTGGCATGTGTGTGTGTGTCTGGTTGACTGTGGTAGGGCGTGCCACACCGTTTCTGCAAAAACAGCACATTTCGTCACGATCCGTGGCATGTCCCAATGGTCAACACACACTTTCCGCATACCAAAAGACGCCTAGGTGGGTGCTGGCATCTATTGTCATTACCCATCGGACTCTCGTCGGAACATGCGAGAGAAGAAGACTGTTGCACAACAAGCTTACGACCAGTGCTGCAATGTAGCGGTTCCAAGCCCAGTTGATACAGTCTGCGTCACAGTCAGCACCGATAAAGCACCGCAGAGCGCCAGCCAGCCGTCGGAGAAGATGAACGTCCAGTCGAGGCGGAGCTCCCAAACCTTGGTGGGCTGCTTAACTAGTGCAATCTGCAAATACTGGCGTCGTCGCTGAGCAGAGCTGAGCACTGAGCGGAAATCTGCCACGTTGTGGCGAGCACCAGCAGACTGACGTGGGAAACCAAAGCGGCAAGAGTTCAACAGAGGACGGTTCGTCCATTCGCACCATGCCGGACACCATGCCGGAGTCGCCTTGAATGAGTTGGATGAGCTCTAGGACCGATCCAAGCTCACTGCTTGGGGTTTCTGGCTCTCCAGGCATGCGTGGCGCCGATGTCGCTCCACTCGACGAGACGGCCGCCCTTGCGAACAGGCCGTCACGTGACCCAAAACGCGGCCCGTGGCCCAGCAGGCAAGAATCCAAGCTGATGGACAAGGTGCCGGACACTCTCTCTTCCGTCTGACAAGTGCCGCATGTCTGCTAACTTGCTCTGTCGCTGTGGCTGTCGGTCACTTATACTCCTTGCCTATGGCTGCAGCTTTGGCCTGGCGTCACGAGTGACCGTTGAGCACTGCCTCACTGCCTCACTGCCTCGCTGCCTCACTGCCTCACTGCCTCGCTGCCTCGCTGCCTCGCTGCCTCGCTGCCTCGCTGCCTCGCTGCCTCGCTGCCTCGCTGCCTCGCTGCCTCGCTGCCTCGCTGCCTCGCTGCCTCGCTGCCTCGCTGCCTCGCTGCCTCGCTTGCGTCGGCACGCTTCGACTGCGTCCTCTCTGCCGCTCGGCGAAATCACCACAGAAACAGCTACAGACCAAGGACCTCACACCAATCCGTGCTGTCTCTCTCGGAGCTGGCCGACCACCAAGACCAATAGTGTAGCGAGGGCATCGAACGTTGCACGTGACAGGAGCACCAGCGGTGCGTGCCTATGTAGTTGCGCCACACAATACTGACCTGATCATGCATTGACGACGCCAACTCTTGGCACGAGTTCTGGCAAGACACGCCACAGCACCCAAGCAGGAGGAGATCATCAACGCCAAGGTCGCGTTGGTGCCGAGACAGGGATCAGGTCCCAATGCTGTGCGTAATGTCCTGGACACCCGGCTCGCTCGGCAAGGCCGGGCCATCGACACCCTTTTGAGCTTTCGAGGAAGCGGGGACCCAGATGATAAAAGGAGGCTGATCGCCCTTTATCCTCCCCACCCCACACTCACTGCGCAGTCTCCACCACACGCGCAGAGACCACTCCGACCACTTTACTTTCTCTTGACTTTGACATTGACAGGGATGCTCTCGCTCCTCGTCCCCGTGCTCGCGCTTCGCGGCGTGTATGCCGATCTCGCCACCGGTTTCCCCGCCTATCCCGGCCGCGGAGGCAACAACCCTGGCTTCAACATCACCTGGCCCGCCGCGGCTGACAACTTTTGTACGTGGTGCCATACTCCTTGCTCAGCTGACTCATTCCCAGGGCCTGTTCTTAACTTGACCTCCGAGTGGTCCAACGACACCCGCTTCGACCCCTTCAACTCGAGTCCGGGCAACCAACCCGAGGATATCACGTATTACAACGTCTCGGCGTGGACAGTCAATTGGTACCCAACTGTATCGAAAAACAGAACTGAATTGGCAAAGGTTGCACCCGTTGTCTGGACATGGTCAGACGAGTTTGTCCAGTCCAATCTGCACGACAACCCCAACGACACCGACTGGAAGCTATGGATGTACCTGATGCGTTCCAGTGCTGACGTCGATGGAGGCCTTAGCCGTATCGTCGCTTCAGGCTTTGGCCCTCTCAGCACGGACCAAGTCAACTGCACCTCGCATCGCAACTACACTGCAGACGCTGAGAACCCCCGCTACGATGACACCACGTTCGGCACCGTTGACAGGTCTGTGTTTCCGGACCACATCTGCTACAAGGACATGTCAAGCTCTGCCGTTTATGGCAAGGTCAATGACACCTGGGTGGTCCATCTGTCGGACCTGGAGCCTGGAAGCGACTACTTTATGGCTCTTGTTAACACGACCAAGGGTGACTACAACCCTGATGGCGCTACCTGTACGTTTCATGGTCGCTAGCAACAATGGCAGGTCTACGCAACTGGAAAGCTCACGCCGCAGACCTTTCCGTCTCGTCGCTCTTCTCCATGAAGGAGACCCCCCACGAGGGCGGAATCAATGACCCCAACCGCCCCAAGTGGCTGATTGACGCCCCCATACTCTACACCTCCGCCAACGGCACCCTCAAACTGAAGAGCTACCCCCCCTGGGTGAACGAGTCGAGCACGCCCGCCGACCCGAGTGCCAGCGCCACCCCCAGTGGCAAGAGCGGCGCGAGTTCCCTTTCTGCTTCGCCCTGGGGCCTGATCGCGGGGGCCCTGGGCCTCGGTGCTCTTCTTCTCTTCTAAATCGAACAAGTCTAGAGAGCTGGCGGCGAATCAAGCCCGGACCGGTGGTGGTGTCTCACCTTGAATTGACCTGACGAAGAATGAACGAGTCCATGGAACGAATACGCCAATGATGGTTATAGTGAACATGTACGGCATTGTCCTGCTCTACTCTCGAGGGGTTTCAGCTGTGAACAGCACGAGGAGATGATCCACAGCAAAGTGACTGTGCCCGCCAGAGCTGGTCCCTCCTGTACCCACGGCAGTGAGACGCGTTTCCTGTATCGCCAGCAGGACAGCCGGGCGGCCGTGCGGGCCAGATCCAGCTGTCGTGTGTGCCTGGTGCTGTATCACTAACAGGTGGAACCACCCGCTCACTCGCAGGGCCCACCCTCCATGCGAATGAAGTGGCGATGTAGTTCAGAGTGGAGACTTGGTCCAACTCTCACGATGACATTGCCGATCCAACTGTGAGCGTCCTCTGGTAGAAACTAGGGTACTAACAGTGAGGAGGTTATCATTGTCCCGGTTCTTTCGATGAGAAGGGAACGTGCCAATAGCGAGTGTCGACAATGAGTCGCTCCCGGGTGTTGAAGAGGAATGGTGAGTCGGGAATCAGTCACAACAAGAGAGAGGATACGTTTTCGTACATGGCACACCCGAAGCAGCGCTGGCAGGGTAGATTGGTGCATCACACACGCCACACAGCTCCATATTCGACACAAATCGTAGTCGGGTTTGTGTCCATTCTGGCGGCGGTCTGTAGTGAACAGACGGTTTACAAAGGGTACAGTGTAGCTGCTAGGACACCTGGCCACGCTGTAGTTTCACAGTGAAGATTGCATAAAGTGGCGTTCTGTCGAGCGTTTGGGTTCCCTGGTCATCTTACAAGAGAGAACATGATCAATGCGGGCCGCCATGTTGATCGGCAGACCGAGACCAACGCCCTCTGCACCTCGAGGCATGGCACATGACGACGTCGAGGCCTCGAGGCTCGTTGCCACGAAGCCTGCGCCCCCCTCAAGGCCGCTGCTCGCCCCGTTGAAGTTTCCGCCCCGCAACAGCCGGTGAGAATGAGGAAACGACATCCGTTGTCGACGCTCCCACACTTTTGACCTTCATCCTTCCCAACCTCTTTGCTGGCAACACTTTTATCAGCAACCAGTACTTAAACAAAACTGAGCAAGATGGCAACCACCCTCGGCGAGCTGATTGATGCCGACAAACAACACTACGAGGTTCTGGGTCTGGACGATGCCGCTACTCTGAGCGACAGTGAGTGGAGTCGAGGACACGTCAGAAGATGCTAACAAGCCAGTCAAGGCTGCGTACCGTCGACTCCTCCTGAGCCATCACCCCGACAAACGTCCTGAGCAGCCTAACGCAATCAACGAGTTTCATGCGATCCTCGGTACGTCTCTCTCTCGACGGGGCTCCAAAACTCTCCTTTAGTAGGACCAAAGCTGACCATTAGAGGAGTACAGCGTCCTGAAGGATGTCGGCAAGCGCCGCTGCTACGATCAGCGCATCAAGAAGGCCAAGAAGAAGGCAGCGCGCGGCCATACCCAGCTCGCCAACTGGGCCGCTGGCGAGCTCAATGTCAACGACCCCTTCTACCAGGAACGACTCCGCCTCCTCGAAGCGCGCGAGTTCGACGAACGCAACCGCCGCATGGCCGAGGCCGATGCCAAGAAGGAAAAGTGGCGCCGCGAGCAACTGGAGTGGAAGGGTCTGGACACCCTCGTGAACCATGAGACCAAGGCCGCCAATATCCGCAAGTCCCACGCAGAGCTGGCAGCGCGCGAGAGTTGGTTCCAACTTCAAGCCCGCAAGGCCCGCGAAGCCGCCGAGAACCGCCGTGCTGAGGAGGAGCGCCGGGCCGCCGAGGCAGAGGCCCGCCGGAAGCGTAACGCTGAGGCCCAGGCACGCCTCCACATCATGGCCCGCAATCGTGAAGAGGAGCGCCGCCGTCTCATGCAAGATGGCTCCCGTCCAATGGAAACGCCTAACCGTGCCAACCTCAAGACCAGCGCGGTCCAGACCCACGCCGCTACTGCTGCGGACCGCATTGCGCCTGGAGCGCTTGAGGCGTGGAACGTCGATCATGTTTCAACGGCCGACAATCTTTCTGCCGAATCACCCGTGGCCCCAAATGAGGAGACCGCGTCAATTACCAAGGCCCCTAAGTCCATCCTGGAATCGCTTCACAAGCTGGAAAGACAAGTGCAAGACGCCATCGACGCCGAGGCCACCCGGTGCAAGCGCATCGAGGACGCCCTTCAAACGGAGACCGCCCGCCGCATCGCTGCCGAGCGTCAGAAGAGCGCCATTCAGTCGTCGGTCGGACGCGAGCAGCACCGTGTGCGGCAGCTCAAAGCCGATCTTGAGAAGGAGCAGAAGCGTGCTGTTAGTCTCGAGGAGGAAACCGCTCGCCTGGAGATGGCGCGCACCGATCTGGCCGCTAGCAGCGCCAAGCTTGAAAGGAACCTCCTGGCCCTCGGTTCGCAACTCGACAACCTGCGTCGGGAGCGTAACAGCCTTCAAATGAAGCTGGATAAGGAGAAGGAGGCCTCTGCGGGGGCCCTGGCTATGGCCTCCATGGCCATGGACAAGCTTCGCGAGGCCGAGGCGTGTCAAGACGAGGCCGAGGCTGGCGTCTGCTTCATGATGCTGCAGATCCAGCAGCTTCGTCGGGAGAAGGACTCGTTTGAGCAGCGCCTTAAAGATACGAAGGAGGAGCTCGGACGCGAGCAGAAGCACGCCACCGACCTCCAGCACCGAATCGACCGCAATGGAACCGCCTAGGATACGATACTTGAAGCTCTTGCACAGAGGACATTTCAGTAAACGCGAGGGATACGACAGTTAGCAACAAGATTGGGCGACGATTCAAGTAAAATGCGGGACTTGTACATTGAGTGTAGCATGCAGTCTGTGAACTATGTCAGTTGAGACCAGTTCGGTGCATGTGACTCTCTGGGGCCGGAGGGCAATACCGAACTCACCTAGGCTCCTAACTCTTGGCTTTAGGCTTCTTCCACATCATGACATGATTGCCGCTCACGATCCGCTCTCCCGAGTCGCGAGAAAACATCTCGCATCGAGTGTACGCTACGCTTCCCGACATGCGGTCGATGGTGACGAGCATGGTGAGGTTCATGCCGATTGTCGCTGGGGCGTGGTACGTGAGGTCGAGGTTGATGCTGACCGCCGGACCCCACCATGTATCGGTGGCCAGGGCCTCTACGGCGCGTCCAGTGAGGTTGTCGACAATCCACGCGCCGCACCCACCGTGCATTGTGCCGTGGAGGTTGGTCCAGTTCTCAGCCACGGTGCCCTCGTACATGGCTCGCCAGCCAGCTGCATCTCGCCCTCCGCGCGCGTTCACCTCGGGCAACGGGTCGAATCCCACAGGCCGCATGCTCTCGGCAACACCGTGCGCGCCCGCAAACCCGCCAGGCGTGCGTGCTCGGAAAAACGCAAGGTCTTCAGCTGTCGCAGGGATCAAGGCCGAGAGGTTGTAGTTTGCCAGCGAGGCCCGGACCGCTGTGCTATGCATCAGCCGGGAGGGTGCACCGGCGGCGCGGGGAAGTGATCGTCCAGCAGAGACGAGGTGCCGAAGAGATCGCGAGAACATTGTGAGACAGTGGATGATAGCAAGAACGATCTTGGTCGATGGGTGACAAGTTGAGACCAAAGGTGGAGGGTCGGCAACTGCGATTCCGATTGCCGAGGTAGTCAATCAAAACGCCGGGTCTCTCAGCTGCCCGGTTTTCGGCTGAGCAATCTGCAATGCAGACCGCCTTGTCCCGGATACAGCGTTCTCTCAGGACGGTAAGGGGAAGGTGGTGAGGATGGAAGTGCTGAATGGTAGATGTGACGGCAGTTCGATGCATGGGAGATTGAAAGGAGCACAACAGGCCGTGAAGATGGTGTGCTCAAATGAGGCTTGCTTATTCTTCACCCCGCTGATCACCTAGGATTGCTTATGGTCGTTATGGCCTAGGTCACAAGCCAAGGGAGGCACTGGCCAGCAGAGAGTCCGTGTGGACCGGTGGGGAGGTGGGACCTTGCCGAGCACAGCGTTTGACTGCGCTGAGGCGGTTATTACCTCAGATGAATGCGGGTAAGCTTCGGCGACGAATTAAGCTTGCATTACCAGGTGCCACACTGCTGCTCCGCAATCTGCTTCGTGTCGTACGGAGCGAGGGCGGCGCTGCGGAGCACGATAACCGGAACAGGCGCCGAGTTATGGATGTCAGCTGACTCCCACGATGGAGTTGCTCCGAGGTTCAAACGGAATGCCACATCGCGCCGGGGCGAGATCTGTCGAGATTGCCCCTGTGCACGGATAGCCGAGCCCGCTTAAGTGGCGACAGATGCGGGAGAATGTCCGTCGGAGCGACCCCATGGCCCCCCAGCATGGGTCCTGAGATGCCTCAGCAGCTCTGTCGGCGACTCGTTTGCCGCGCTCCGCCGCCGTCCAGCGCGCATATACGACGCGCATATATCGGGCCAACAGTGCCCACATTCACTCGGGATGGGCGCGGAGTTGGAGCTTGGGGAAGCCACCGCCCCGGCCCTGTCCCTGGTATACAACGCTGTGGCGTCGCCGCCCCGCATTTGCCTGTGATAGGCGATAGGAGATACTCGATGCTGATTCTAGCGAGAACCCCATCGCGACGGCTCACCACACCACGCCACACTACGCCAGCGATGCCTTTTTGGGCACACCACAATGGCGTTGGTGCACGCTCCGTGGTGTGTGTTGGAGGTATTGTCGCGTGGTGGTGTCAATTGTCAAAGGGTGGCGTTCGTGCATTCCCGCGATGCTATCTTGGGAGAAAATTACTGCACAGCCTGGAAATGTGGCTGACGCGGGTTAGTGTCACCAGAGTTGCTCCTGCAGTTGGGTTGACATCGGGCTGAACATTTGTTGTCTTGATGCCCATGCGAGGCAGCTGCAGAAGGAAAGGGCAAAGGAAAGGGAATAACTTCAGAATCGCATACACATAAGCCATACGGCTCAGACTACTGCTACTCTCCGTCTCTTCATGCTACAGTTTCTGCTTTTAAAGTGCGAGAAACACTTAGTCCACTTGGAAGTCTGAGCTGCCAGTGCGTTTACCAGCCCATGGCGGTGTAGACCTGCTTGTGGATGGTCTCGATGACCTCGGGGCGCTCGGCGGACGAAAGGTCGCCGATCTGGTCGGCCTCCTTGGAGCTGAGAGTGTTAGTGATTGTGGCACTTCTTCTTCTTCATCGCACCGCACGACGACTGTCGGAGCGAGCACGAGCAAAACAACGCACCAGATTTTACGAAGTGCTCGACGAATAATCTTTCCAGAGCGGGTCTTGGGGAGGTCCTGGATGAGGAAGATGCGCTTGGGGGCGGCGAAGGGGCCGATGACCTTGCGGACCTGGATCGAGAGCTCCTTGGTGAGGACCTCGTCCGAGACGCTCTTGTCGAACTGGGGCTTGAGCTGGACGAACGCAAATACCGCTTGGCCAGTGATGTCTGGGTTTGCTGTCAGCACAAGAAACGAGAAGAAGAGACGGAAACTTACCATCAGCGCATCCGACGACAGCGGCCTCGGCGACACCCGAGTGGCCGATGAGGGCCGACTCGACCTCGGCGGTCGAGAGACGGTGGCCGGAAACGTTGATAACGTCGTCGACACGTCCCTTGATCCAGTAGTAGCCGTCCTCGTCACGGGCAGCACCGTCACCGAAGAAGAAGTATCCGGGGTAGGGGCGGAAGTAGGTGTCGAGGTAACGGGTGTGGTCACGGTAGACGGTACGCGCGATAGAAGGCCAGGGCTTCTTGCAGACGAGAACACCCTCGACGTCACCGCCCTCAAGAACCTTGCCGTTGGTGGGGTCGAGGATCTCAATGTCGATACCGAAGAAGGGGAAGGTGGCGGATCCGGGCTTGGTGGCAATGCAGCCGGGAAGGGGGGTGACGACGTGCGAGCCGGTCTCGGTCATCCAGTAGGTGTCGACGATAGCACACTGGCCACCCTGGCCGGCGTTCTCGTTGTACCAGTGCCAAGCCTCGGGGTTGATGGGCTCACCGACCGAGCCAAGAACACGGAGCGACGAGAGGTCCTTGCCCTTGACAAACTCCTCACCCATGCGGCGGAGGAGACGGATGGCAGTGGGGGCAGTGTAGAGCTGGGTGGCCTTCCACTTCTCAACAAAGTCCCAGTAGCGCGAGGCGGTGGGGTAGACGGGGGTCGACTCGAAGACGGTGGTGGAGACACCGAGAGCGAGGGGACCGTAGACAATGTAGGTGTGGCCAGTGATCCATCCGACGTCGGCCATGCAGGCGAACTTGTCGTCGGGGTGGACGTCAAAGACGTACTTGACGGTGAGGTAGGCACCAAGGAGGTAACCAGCGGTCGAGTGGACGACACCCTTGGGCTTGCCAGTGGATCCCGAGGTGTAGAGGATGAAGAGGGGGTCCTCGGCGTTCATGTGCTCGCAGGGAGCGTAGGTGGGGACCTTGGCGCACTCCTCGTCCCACCACTTGTCACGGCCCTCGGTCATGGGGACCTTGGAGCCGGTGCGGCGGAGAACGAGAACGTGCTCGACGAGGGGGCACTGGGCGAGGGCGGCGTCGACAATGGCCTTGGTGGCGATCGACTTGCCGCCACGGCGACCCTCGTCGGTGGTGATGAGGACCCTGCACTCGCAGTCGTTGACACGGTCACGGAGCGACTCGGCCGAGAAACCGGCGAAGACGGCAGAGTGGACGGCACCGATACGGGCACAGGCGAGGAAGGCGGCGACGGCCTGCCAGGTCATGGGGAGGCTGGAAGGCAGTCAGCAACGGAGCAGGGACATGTGGCGTCGTGGAATGCGGGGCACCAGCCAGTGCGGCAGTGGATTCAAAAAAAAAACGCCCCACTAGAAACACTCACTAGACGGAGACGGCATCACCCTTCTTGACGCCCCACGAGCGGAGGACGTTGGCGACGCGGCAAGTCTCGTGGAAGAGCTCGGCGTACGAGATGGGGCGCGACTCGGAGGGCTCGTCAGCCTCGTAGATGATGGCGGTCTTCTCAGGGTTGGCGTAAAAGTGACGGTCAACACAGTTGTAGGCAGCGTTCAGGGTTCCCTCGGGGCTGGGGCGTTAGCATTGTAGTCTGGGCCAGATTATCGCGGGATATCATTCTGCTCATCTGTGGGCTGGGGATGGTCCGCAGCGATGGGCCAACGGGAAGAGCGCCGCTAAACGAGATGTGACGGCGATCCGCCCCTCGCGACCGTGGCATGTGGCAGTAGTGGGTGGGACGACCGCTAAGGGCCAGTCCGACCCTCACTCCCCAAGGTGCGAGTACTCGCTATTGCGCCTCGCGTCCTCCCCACCAAACATGCGACGGAGTGAAGAGACCGCTCCGCTCACGTGTGCAAGTGAAGCGGGGGAAAAGATTGCAATGACAATGAGACTCACAACCACTGGATGTCGCCGTTCTCGAAGCCACCGGCACTGACGGTCTTGAAGTCGGAGAACCACGAGAGGCACTCGCGGGCCTTGTCACCCCACCACTTGTCCGAGTCGGGACCGACGGACTTCTCCCACTCAGCCTTGTAGGCCTCAAAGTTGGGGCCGAGGTGAGGCTTGGGACGACCGTCCTGGCCCTGGAGACGGGGAGGAGGGGGGTAGGAGTGGAGGTGACCGGGGTGGGTGTCGATAAGCTCAGTGTGGTGGACCTCAGACATGGTGGAAAGAGATGGATGTGGGGGGGAGTGGAAGTTGAGAGTGGGGGAGTGCCTATATAGGTAGGAGGCAGTTGCAGCATGGGGTGCGGTCAATTTGGTGCATGAGATTGCTCCGGCTTGGCCGTGGGGAGGTGTGCCTTGCCGCTGCGGGTGGAGCTCAGTTGGAGCGGTGGAGGCGGGCGCAGGCGACGACACGCTACAGCCCGCCAGCCAGCAGCCCAGCCAGCCAGCCAGCAGCCAGCCAGCAGCCAGCCAGCCAGACTGCAGCCATTCCAGCCTATCCGCACGGACCTATCTGGTGAGATGAGCGAGTTCGAGTTACCCCGCGACTGCGTGCACGACACTGTGGCATCTCGGCCCACAAGCATAATACCTGAGGATTTGAGGGATCGGAGGCAAGGACTGGCGAGTGTACCTCCCCTCCGGCTGTCTCGCCAGGGGGGGAGATGGGATAGTGTGTTGGAGACCGATACGACGACTGGCAGTTGTGATCACCAGATCTCTGGTTGGATCCTTGTGAGTTCTGCCGAATCAGGAAAGCCCATCCCGTGACAGTTGGCATATTCGCCCGGCAAGGCCTTTACCCGAGGGATGGTCTCTTGAACTGCCCCATCAAATGACCGCATCTCAGGCGTCATAAGTGTAATAGTCGTGGTCGCTGTCTTGCCCACAGGGACACAGGTTCCTGTCGTCTCGTCTAGCTTTCCTCGCTGCTCTCCACACTCGTCTCCAAACCAGACTCAATCCACAACCGTGTCTCGGCCCCAGTTTCGGTGGAGATCGGCCGACGGTCCTATTATCGCACATGCACGTCCTTGATGCCATCACCTAGAGTTCCTTGGGTATTCCTCCCCCTGCCCTGACCCGCATGCCCAAACGTGCAGCCACTGCCGCCGTCTCTCCCTTTCTGCCTCCACCCCCGTCTTTTTTTTTGCGTTTCTCCTTTTTTATTTCGAACAACCAAGTATTCCCTTTGCTCCATGCAGCGCTGTTGGCTGCTGCTACTGGCTGCAACGCCTCTCGGCCTTCACTGTATCGACTCACTGCCCCGCCCCCGCACGTCGTGACCAGTTAGACGTGTACGTACTAATTGCCCCGCGAGAGGTCCCATCAAGGAGACCCCGGCCATTCGGGGAGGTAGAGTGGGGGTAAAGACCTCGTCGCCATTGACATTCTTCCTGTTGGCTGTCTGTTCTGCAACTGGCCACCCAATGAGACAGACGGTCAGTGCGGGGCCAATCGGGCCCTCCGGGGTAACAACCCAGATATATCGTGATCACGGATGAGGCCATCCCCTTCGCCAAGCATGAGCATGTGGGCCTGCTGTCGCTTTGATCTCGGGTGACCGTCCACAGATGGTCAGAGGTGTATCACCCATCGGAACCAAGGCGGTGACGAACATCTTATCCTCAATGTGCTACTGGTGAGACCGATCAAAGTCCCCACGGTTCCCCTCTTTCTCCCCGAAGGGAGCACAGGGACAAAAATAATAGTTGCTCTCACACTCTGTCCTTCCGACATCCCGGTCTTCTCGTTTGAAGAATGCATGCTGAATGGCGATCGCTGTAGATGACACCACTCCGCGATCCGACAACACTTGAGGCAGGCAACCCCACAACTCTTGACTGCCACTGAAACTTACCTTCCCGCCTGCCACAGCGCAAAAACATCGGAAGCCAATGACAGCAGACGCAGCCCGACCTCCCCCACCATTACGGCCTGGCCCATGTTATCAGGTCGTAAGCTGACCGCGCCGAGTTGGCCGACCTCACGGGGCGTCTTGGCGCCACCAGCCCAGAGAAGCCAAGTTCCCACGGACCGAGCGGCCCACATGTCCAGATATCCGCCCACATACATCACATGTCGGAGCCCACTTACCGCCTGCGGCTAGTAAACCCACCCACTCATAATAGGAATCATGGTGTGGGGAAGGGGGCGCGCCACGTCACAATTGCCGCTACCGTCGCGCGTGTCGCATTGCGGACGCGTCGATTCAGCGGAAGCGTGATTTCACACTCTCGGGAGAGGAACGTCAACGCTCAATCGGCAGCTGGACCGGAGGCCGCAAGGATTCCGGCCCGGCGATTGCCATTCACGCCTGGTTGGTGATCCGGCCGTTCACATGTGTGTATTCTTGGATCAATGTATTGCTCGGGCCCGTTGGCCCATCAGATCTACTGAGGTCAGTCAGGTGTATATGGTGGCAATCCGGCGTCAGCAGGGCACCCTCGTGACACGATAGCAGTGACAACAGCCCCAACGGAGTCATGAATCAGTAAACTCCAACCACTTAGTGTCAGAACAATTATCCTTTGACATGTGAGTGTTCTGGTTATCGAACCCTTTCCACATGATCGTCAACGCGGGGGATGCCGCCCGGTTCCCTCGCCAAGCCCGCAGTGATTGCCGAGATCGCAGACTTGCGACGGGTGGCGTGAGATTAACAATTGGAGACGTCCGCGCGACGCTGCGAGGTCGGCAGTCACCCTCGCAGCCACCGGCTCACCCATGCGGAGCACAGACCACCTCTGGATCCGAACTCGGCAATCTACTGCGCACCGGAGCTCCTTGTCTACCAGGTCCTGGCCGACGTGGCGAAACGACCCAGTTGTGGGGTGCCAGTGCCAAGAGGGCCACCTCCGAGAGCGAGCATTGGCGCAAACGATAGAAAGGAAGGCGGACGACGGTCGGGTCGACGCGAAGCCGACGGTAGGGGTGTGGGGGTGGGAGAGAAGCMAKGMTCTKCAGTGGTGCCTGCGTTCGACGCAGCCCGTTCGGCGGTCTGTCGATGTTCCGCGGATCAGGTGGGGGGCCACGTTATGTGGATCACTTTGAGCCTTCGAACGGTGAGCCTGTGGCAATCGATGGGGTGCGCTCGTGGGTCATTGACAACAGGCTTGGGGGCAGGATGTGATGGAGGGAGCAGAGGCCGAGGAAGCTGGAGTGAAGAGTGATGGGTAGAACGATGGATAGATGGATAGATGGAAGAAAGGTGACGAGGTTCGGGTGCAGGGAGACGAGGAAGACACCTAGGAGGGGGGAAGGGACAAGGCTATGCGGACACACACACACACACACACACACACACACACACACACACACACACACACACACACACGCGCGCGCGCGCGCGCGAAAGCACCACGGCCAGATTGGACACTCGCACAGCACGAGAAGCCACCACGGCCAAAATGGACACACTGGCAGCCAGAGAATGTGTTGAATCTGGTCTGGCCCGTTCATTGACCATTGAACGGGCTGGGTCAGAATGGACACACTTCCAACAAGGAAATGTGGAATCTGGTCCGGTCCGTGTATTGACTATTTAACCAGCCTGGTCAAATGGACAGAATTGCAACAGGGGGAATGCGTGGGCGATCAAACTGAGGATCAGACTGATGTGCGCGATCGCCACTGGCCGGCGCTCTGCTCTGCCAGACCTTGAACGACTGCGACGGGGAGCAGAGCCACGCTCTCTTCATTCACAAACAATTCCATGTCTGGGCGCATCATCTAATACATCCTCAAATATACTCCTACAGGCCTACAGATAATACCACCAAAGTTCTGACCTGTCCTGGCGTATCGCTACTAACGGCCTCTCCAATGTCCAGGAACATGCTCCGTCTCACGATTCGATCCGAACAATGTGATAAACTGGCTGGCGCGATAATCCATAGCAGACAACGCACTATGGCATGCGCTCTGGGATAGGGGGGCTGGACCTGCCCCACTCCTTGTTGTACATGGGAGGCAGCTTGCCCGCGAGGGGCCCAGCATCCTCTTCATGGATGGAAAATTCAGGAGCGATAGGGAACAGCTCGCCGCTCGGCGACAGCTGGTACTTGACCTCCTGGCCCGGCGACAGCTGGTACCTGGCCTCCTGGGACGGACCAGAGCTCGTGGACACGCCAGACTGGGACGGGGCTGGGAACGGGTACACCACGAGTGGCGACGAAGGGCTGAAAAGGTTCGGGTTGGCTTGCTTCTGGTACAGTGCGCCAGCGTGGGCCTCCGCCATTGCTAGTGCGTCAGACCATGTCGGGCTCACTCTTACCTTCTGCCTCCTTGCTGATGGGGTAGGTTCGAATGTTGTCAAAGGATTGGTTCGTGGGTGAGGAGTGGGTCACAAACTGACCGGGCCGCGCATCATGTGTGCTCATGGCGTGGCCAGTAGTGCCATTGCCTGCCTCTGGGACAAACGGTGTTGTGGTGACTGAATCGTCGATAATAAACTTGTCGTTCTCGCCTGACGGGCTCCTTCTCGGTTGTCAGCTTCACCTCAACAAGATCTCACGCTTTGGGTCGAGTGTTGCGGGGCTTGTGGCGACACAAGAGGAACCAAAGAAGGATGGCCAGGAGGATGAGACCAACAACGCCACCGACCTAGTGGTTAGCAAGGCTCCAGGTGTGGCACTTACCACTCCGCCGGCGATCGCGGCTACATTCGTCTTCTTGCCGCCATTTCCACTGCTGCTGGCTGAATCATTTCCACTGCTGCTGGTTGCAGACCCTGTTGGAGAGCTTGCCGAAACGCTTGTAGACGACGTCCGCCGGTTCGAGCTGGAGGTGGAGGCTTGTGCATTGGGGTCGTCGTCGCTGTCGTGTGAGCTGCCGCCAACAACAGACGTACCGTTCGAAAATGTAAAAGTCGACACTGGTAATGTTTATTCCCAGGAATCCCTTGTCGGGATCGCTTGTGAAAGTCAAGTACCAACTGTCTTGGGAGGGATAGACCGGAGTGACGAGAATGGGCGATGCGGGTTGGTCAGGTGGAGGAGGCACTGTCCGGCTTGTACTGGCATAGCGGACAGGGAACGGAAGCGGCTTCTGCGCGGACGTTACAATCCAACTGAGAGCTACGCCCACGTAACCATTGAGTACAACCATCCCACAGTTGGGCGGTACTGTAACCTGAACAGCTCCAAGGGCGGGAAGAAAGATACCAGCTTACTGTGAGTCATTCATTGAGTAAACTTGGGCTTACGGGTTCCATCTCCGCCCTGGAAAATCTGAGGAGTTTCAATCGCTGAGAATGTGAACAGTGAGCTACTGGTGTCGAGCGCGTTGTTCACCACGAATGGATGGTTGGTAGTAGAATAATGTGCTTTTTGCCATCTTCAGGTCAGCGAACGCGCCGTGGTCATGCTCACCCCTCGGGCAGGTCTGTAGACGCGTCGCTCTCGACCCTATCAATAGAGGCCGCGCCACGGAGGATAAAGGCATCGCTCGTAGTATTCCAGTCGGGACTGGCGCTGTTCAAGCACACAGAGCTGCCGTCCGTCAACGCTCTGACGGCTCTGGAGGCATATCTGGAGCCAATGGTTCGATTGTAAAAGTAGATATAGGTAGTCGGATTGAATTTGCCATACACGCAGAATCCTGAGCCAGTCAATGGCATGGCGACCCACTGGTCCGAGCAGTTGGCGCCCAAGGTGCAACTGAGCTGGCCGTTGATGTTCTCCCACGAGTGTTGTAGCACTAGGTTTGAGTCGTTGTGAACAGTGCCGGTCACAAAGGTGCTGTCGACCGCCTGGTACGTGTAGTTGTAAGGGAACGTGGGATTCTCGAGAGCCACAACGAGGCCGAGGAGGACCAAAGCCCTCACAGCGAGACCTCCGAGACCCATGGCGAGTAGTGATGGGCGTGCAGTCGAAGAGGAGTTGTGCAATTGCAATCGCAATGTTCTTCAAAGTGAGAGATGGACAAAGGTGAGAAAGGTCTCGTCTTTAGGTTCGCAATCAGCCCACTGCTTGCCCGAACAGCACAGCATGCTGGCAGAGGAAGACACATGATTTCTGTTCTCGACAGCAAAATGAAGGGCCGCTGCTCTCATGCCTGGTCTCGCGGAGCCATTGACGTCACTCCGCGCATCCGAGTATCTTCACATTCAACTTCCGACGGAGGGCGGATGGCGAGTAAGGTTGGCAGCCTGAAGGGAGGAATCGAGGCAGTGATGAAGCATGTACTGACATTGCATGCTACGAGTCAATGTCAATTAAACGAAGCAGCCCTCCTACTCGTACATTGTAACCATGCAGGGTGTTTGCACCGGAGACGGCAGAGACGTGGTGGCCGTCGAGCATTGGAGAGCTTCCTTGGTGGGGGTTCGTTCACGAAGCAAGGGCCTATTCTGTTTGTTCCGTCTCACTCTCAGGCACTCTGATGGTTCGTTTCCAGAATCCCTCAAGGCACTTGTGCAGGTTCGCACGCAGGAAGCTCCTTCCCCTGTCTGCGGGCACGATGGCGGAACAAGCCCCGGCCATGGGCGAATAGTGTTTCACGTCGAGAGCTTTCAAGCAGCGTGAGCCCAATCCTTCCTTGCTCCCTCAGGACTGTGGAGGCGTAGGCCAGCGTGCTGCTCACAGTAGACTGGGATACTACTTCCAAACACAGCCCAGCCATTCCTCGCGTAACGACTGCGACGAGAGACATCCAGTCAAGAGCAGACGGGCTTCAGCTTAAACCCTAGTCGCAGACTAGAACGGATGGGTGTTAGTTACCCTTGGAGCGCGTTGGATGTGAGTGCATATGCTGTACAAGAGTACAATGATGAACACCGTTTAGATGTGTGTGTCTTAAAATCTCGCCTCCCTCCCTCTAACTATATCCACCTGTTAACCTGCCCCTAGTCGTCCTCGAGAAGGAAGCGCCAGAGGGCCTGTGTGTCCTTGTAGTCGTGGTGGATGAGGCTGACGAGCCACCAGTTCTCGCTGACGTCCTCGAGCAGGCTGCGCGCGGGCGACTGGCGGGGATACAGCAACGACCACTCGCGCCAGATGTCAAACGCCTCCTCCTTCCAGGACAAGAACGAAATCTCCTCGATAATGGTCGACTGGACAATCTCCTGGCCGGGGAACACGGCCCACGTGACAGCGTTGACGGCCTCCTTGGGTGTGTTGGTGAGGTAGTCGCCCTTGCGGTTCGACGCGTACATGCTGATGCTGCCGCCGCGGGCGAGGGCGACGAGCTTGCGCTCGAGGCGCTGCACCTCGGAGAGGGGGACAAAGAACTCGACAAACGCCTTTTGGAAGACATAGCCGCCGGGAGGGCCCCAGCCGTGCATCGGGTCCTCGGAGCGCGCGGCATCGACAGCGGGCTGCGAGCCGACAGTCCAGTGACGGACCTTGGCCGAGTTGAGAGCGAGGAGGTGGGGGAGGACAGTGGCAGACTCGGGAGAGAGGGGCATGTCGCAGAAGGGGGTGGTAGGTGTGTCGGGGTCGCCCTTCAGGTAGCGGGTGAAGAGGGCCGAGAGGTCGTCCATTGTGGCCGGAGTACCCCACTCCTTGAGCGCCTGAGCAGGGGTGATCTTCAGACCGGAGCCCCAGCCGTCAATCTCGCCGTACGCGGGCGAGCGGACATCGGTGAAGCGACCATTGGGGAACTCGTCCCACGGGTCCTCGGTAATAGGAGGGGGAGGGTTGGAGCCAAGGGCAATGTGGGCGTTGGAAGCAGCCTCGCGGGCGCGGCTCAGACCCCACTGGGCCAGAACACTGGCATCCGATGGAGAGATGGAGAGGACACCCTCGGTGGCGGGCGCGGCGTCGTCCGCAATAAGCTGGTTGTGCCTTCCGAGGGGCGAGCTCGACACCGACGCCGTGGGCTTGAAGCTCCAGTCAAGGTTCTCCATAATAGTGCGAACCGACTTTTCCAAGTTGAGGGTGCAAAAGTGGACACCGGGAACGAGCTTTGAGTCGACGAGACGCTTGACCATCTCAGTCGCGATCTTGGCACCATAGTTCTTGACCGCGGCATCGTCCACCTTGATGGGGAGGAGCTCGTTCATAATCTCCTCGGGCACAGTACACTTGGTAAGGTTGACGAGGCGGCGGAATGAGCTATAGCTCTGAATGGGCATGACACCGGGAATGATCGGCTGCGTGATGCCTGTGTGTCAGATTGACGCGAAATGGTTACTCACCGATGGCGCGGCAGGCCGCGACCCACTCCTCGAATGCAGGGACGTCATAGAAGAGCTGAGTAATGATATAGTCGGCGCCAGCATCGCACTTGACCTTGAGCCATTCGAGGTCGCTCTTGGCGTTCTCCGAATCGGGATGAGGAGTAGGGTATCCAGCAACTCCGATGCAAAAGTAGTCGCCGTACTCCTTGCGAATGTAGCGGACGAGGTCATCGGCGTGCTGGAACTCATCCGCGTGGTCCTGGGGCTCGAGAGAGTACTCCTCCCCACGAGGCGCATCTCCGCGGAGCGCGAGAATGTTGCAGATACCAATGTCGCGGGCGCGCTTGAGGGCGCTTTCAATCTTGTCCTTGGGCATGTTGGTGCAGGTCATGTGCAGGATTACCTCGACACCCATCTCCTTGATAATCTCTGCAAGCTCAAGAGAGCGCTCGGCAGTAGAGCCGCCGGCTCCCCATGTGACGGAGACGGCGATGGGCGCGCGGAGAGGAGGCGAGGCGAGGCGGCGGATACGGTCGAGGAGGTTTGCGAGTCCGGGCTCGGTGCGAGGGGGAAAGAACTCGAAGGTGTGGACGGGGCCAGTGGCCTCATCGAAAAGTCTTGTGAGGTGGGTCATGTTGATAAGAGGCCTCGTTCCTGGCCTGGAGGTTGTTGTGATAGCAGCCGGAGAAGAGTATGTCGATGGCAAAGCCTGTCGATCTCTTTCTTTCGAAAGATGCAACGCCGTTTGCGGATTGGAGCACTGCGCACAGAGCACAGAGCAGCATGACATAAGGATACAAGGACGGAATCAAAATTTGACCATCCTGTGATGAATGGGTACCTCCTGGGGGTGTCCAACTCGGCTCGGGTCTCATTCCGCAGACGGAGTGCTTTGCCTCTCCCCTGTTGTTCCCCTTGACGTCGTCTCTCCACCACCCGGAAAGGCTGGGCTCATCGGGCCAGAGTCATCCATGTCACTGTCACTTTTATCTGCCCATCTGCCTTTCTCCACTCGATCTCTCTTGCGGATATCTGCCTCTACCTCGCAATGGGGGACCGCCGGCCTACMGTKYMKCCCATTCTGGTGTCCCCTCCCGCCGGCTCCACAGCAACAACAAGTACAGCCTCCGAGGTCATCGCAAACAAGTACAAACGGGGCTTATCACTCAGCGCCCGTTTGCCGCCATGGGCAACAAAAGCCCGAGTTATGGTGGCCCCGGTCCTCGTCGCCTTTCTATCGTTTCTATTCGTCGCCGTGCACGACCTAAACCACCTGGGGGGCGAGTGAGTTGATTGCACCGCACCATTGCCGGCGGCGCCATGGCCACCAGGTCTTGCGATCCAGGCACAGATGAGCTGTTGTTGCTTCCTGAGCATTGCTGACCGCGACCAGGTATGCCTTCTTGTGTTACACAAGTGTAGTCCTGTTCTTTTTTCCTCGCGGGCGCGTTAGCCAGCAAATCGAGCACAACAGTATGAGAGCCGCGCGGATATCCGCTAACATCCAGCGGCCAACTTTTTCGGAGCCGTAGTCGGGCTGGGATGGACATCGGGTGTCGTCGCCGTCGCCGGTTGGTGTGGAAACCACTACGGCAGCGATGCATCTCAGGCGCGTGCCGTGCTTGGAACCGGCTTGGCCGTGCTCTCGCTGGTTTGTACGTCGCAAAAACAAAAGCAACAAGCTAACCCCAAGGTGGCACGCTGCGAAGCTATGCCCCTCGTCTCAACGTCGCCTGCCGGGCGGCCATGTTCTACCCCATCTTTGTGCTCACCTCGCAACAGAATACGACCGGGGTATGTGCCTCTGCTACACCCCGTTACTAACTTTAGTTTACTGCTTCAGTCTTCCTGCACCCGTTCTATGTCGCATTGTTCGCCTATGCCTTTTCGACCGTCGTAGGGGTGGTCCTGTCTGAGCACTCTTCGTCGCCTCAACTTGGCGCACAGATTCTCAAGTCTGTGCGAGTCACATGCGACCTGCTCCCAATGTCACTCACGACAATTCTAGACGCTGACGAGATCCTTGGACAGGACACCTTACCCAGCAGCACTCCCTCCTCCAATTGTCCAACGCCTCCGACAGGGAGGGCGCTGGAAGAGTATCAACCTCAGGAAGAGCAATCAACGTGGACCAGGCAGCAGAAGCTGGCACGGACTCTCCGCAGCGAGGTTAGGGCCGTCCGCAACACGCATACCGACTACTCGCTCGACATTGTTTGCGCCCGGCAAGAGCCAAAAGCGCTGCAGCCGGTTATTCGCGCGCTCGGACGACTTCAGCGCAACGCTATTCTTGGTCCCACCGGCCACGTCCCAGGTGAACGTATCCGCACCGCGCTCGAGCGTGCTTTGGCCACTCCAGTGACCTCTCGCCACACGAGCATGGCAGGGACACCACGACGCTCGAGGTCGCGCGAGGGCTCACGGTCGGTCGCAGAATCCCAAGCAGGTTCACGACCAGGAAGTGTACACGACATTTCGGCAACTCAGCTTGCCAGTCAACTGTCTAGAGTCGCAACTCATCATCGCGGGGGGATGCACCACCCATCACACACTAAGCTTCCGTCACCAGCGCGCATTCGACTTACCCAGACGTGCAAGGGGCTGTGTGACGCGATCGTTGCGGCTCTCAACTATGCCGCTGTCGATATTGCCATTTCGTGTGATTGGCTGGACGAGCCGGAAATCAATGAGAAACCTCCCCAAACCGCACAGTATGGTCCAACAGTACAGGATCTCAAGCGCCAGCTACGGGTCACCCTTGCAGACTTGGAAAAGCGCCTCAGCGGCATCATCGATGCGGGGGACTTTGGGGCCTCTACCCCGGACGGCTGCATGACCCCTGTCCCCGCAACCCCGGTGACCCCCCGCACGGTGGTTTTCGAAGACCAGATGACGTCTGCCGACTGGCTCGACGACGATGACCGGTTCCGCATCGCATTCTACATGATTGCCCTGCTTGATCTCGCCAAGGAGACAACCTCCCTGCTCGATTACGCGGTCCAACTCCGTGCCGAAAGCGACAAGCCCAAGCGATGGATTTTTCCATCCATCATTTGGCCGTGGACCAAAGTTACTCCGGATATGCCGATTCTCCCTACAGGTGAGTCCTGGAGTCACCGCATCGGAGGTGGAGGAATGTCGGCCCTCCACATGCCGGTCAGCCCTGAGCCTGCCTCCGTCCTTGCCCCGAAGAATGCTGACCGCTAGTCCCTGGTGAGCTTCCGCCGGGTCAACTGGACGACGACGATGAGGAACACCACGAGGACCTTGACTTTGTCCACTCTGTCCTTCACCAAGAGGCGCGGCCGCGCCCCCACGGCCGGAACTGGCAGGCGCGTGGGACGGCTGCTTGGCGGTCAATATGGGACCGACGCGGCGTTGTCTTTGGTGAGTTTGTGCCGAGGTGATACGCTGACGTGAAGCCCGTGTTGCCATATCCAAGACGCTGCACCAGCTCAAGCACTCCCGACATGTCCACTTTGCACTCAAGCAGACACTGGGCATCAGTCTGCTCTCTCTCCCAGCTTTTCTTCCTCTCGGAAACGGTGGTCGGTCATGGTACGACTCGTGGCGCGGGGCATGGATGGTTGTCAGCTTCATGTATGTGATTGAAGTGACAACAGGCGCTACCCTGCGGATCGGCTTCTTCCGTCTGCTGGGCACGTTTACCGGTGCCCTTGTGGGGTACATTGTGGGTAGCTACCCATCGCGTGAGCTAACCGCAGTGTGTCGTGATCGCGAGGAAAAACGTGTACGGCCTCGTCACCCTCGCCACGGCGTGCTCCGTTCCAATATCATACATTATTCTCTTTACCTCCATCGCGCCATTTGGAGTTATTACGTGGGTGAGACCGAGCTTTGTCGTACTGACTGCACAGCGGTATCACTCTCCCTCCCATTGTCTTTATCGAATACCTCAACTTGAACCAAGGCCATTCATCCTTCCGCCTGGCCTGGGAGCGCTTTGTGGATATCGCCATTGGCATCGGCGCGGCCGTCATCATTGGCATTTGGCTATGGCCTATCCACGCCCGCGTGCGCTACTTTCGGGCCGTGGCGGAGACCATGGACCAGATTACAGAGTATTGTGAGTATCTGTCTGTACAGCGAGCTGACCACGAACAGATCTCCGCATGAGCCGGTACGTCTTCCGCAGATTGGCGCGCTATGCTGACCCTAAAAGTGACCTCTTACGGCCCGGCCTAGTTTATCACGCGAACAATAGACAGTACCGCTCAGTCGAGCTGGCCGTCCGCGTGAGTTTACTGACACCAACCCTATTCTAACGCTCTCCAGCGCCAAATTGCACACACCCGCAGCCTCGTCGAAATCCAGCGGCAGGAGATCTCACTCCTCCCGCGGCCGATCAAGCTGTACTCGGAGGTGATTGACCTGATGGAGCGGCTCCTCGAGACATTCACTGAAGTGCGGACTCTGCGTTTCAGTTTACCTCGCAAGGCGACGGTGCTGGACGTGCTGCCCATACGTCGCGAGCTCGTGTCGGCGATTCTCGTCAATCTATGGGCTACATCCCAGGCGTTCCGATCGCGCAGCCCTCTCCCGCAACTGCTTCCCTCGCCGCGTGTGCCGCTGGGCGAGGTGATGGAAACGACAGACGAGCACGCCCATGCGGTGCGGTCGCAGCGCGCGAGGGCCAACCTGCGTCGGCGCTACGAAGACGATGATGACCGCCACAACCATACTGGGGATCGTGAGCGCGACGTCTTTGTCGACGACGAAACGCACCAGCACCAAGACGAGATCCACCGGCACCGTCACGGGCACCCTAGCGGCCGCGAAGGCCAGCACGAGGGTATCCATGCCGAGCTCTCGGTGCTGTACGGCATGGCGGAGAACGAGGCGCTCGGCGAGGCGATTAACAGTATTGACGAGGTGAGTGGAGCAGACTGGCAGCGCTCTCGTGTCACTGACCCCAACAGCTTCTCGCGGCAGCTCGCACCCTTTTTGGAACCCAGACGTTCTTGGACGTCAACGTCAACATGTAACTGTAGCATTACGAGCAGCATACAATCGCATAGATATCCACATTGTACCAACAGCAACAGCAAAGCTCGGACATAGACATGCATACGCCAGATGATTGCATTCGTGATCGGGGCACTGTCCCGTTGCAAGCCCTTGGGCTCTGCACACCCTTCAGTTCTCCGAGCTCATCTCGCCGCTCCCTCGCCCGACAGCAGCGTCCATGGGAGATGACTGTGCCATCAGGTACAAGTGTCCGAGGCGCGCCCGTGGCACACACCGCGACGTCGTCTCCGTCTTCGTCGATCGCCCAACCCCAAACCTCCCAGCACGTTTCGCACGGCATCGTCCTGCCAGCCGCCCGCATTCCCCTTGATCTGCCGCGACTTTGCAGCCCGAAACGCGGGTCAAGGGGTGGCAGAGGTCCTCGGCTGGTGCGAGCACTGTCCTGTGCACAGGTCGCAGCAGCCAGGCTGACAGAGTGTTCCTTTGCTGACTGTTGCGACCGCAGCACATGTCCTCCGCACGCCCAGAGAGAGGCATGCGGCGGAAGCGTGTGGTTGCCATGGAAAGGCACAGCGCCACCAGCCCAAACGGAACCGCCGCCGTCTCGGAGTGCGGAGTGTGCTCGTTTCCAGATCTGGCCCCCTTTCTCACATGGCAGATTGATATAGCACGACGTAGCACGATATAGCACTGCTGTGCACTTGTATCTATCTTTGATCTCGTGTCCGTCTCCACACGGAGGCCAAGACTATGAAGGCGCTGCCAATCATCATGGGGATCTGGCCGATCTGGGTGCACATGATCTCGCGGGGGCCTCAGATTCGTTCAGCCCACACCACCGCTCATAGCCTGTGGAGCGTGGGGCATGCTCCGTCTCGGCACGGTCGGCCCACTCTGAGCGTGGCTTGCGGTCCGCCGCGCCGTACTGGTGAGGCCTCCACCGCAGCCTGCGCCAGTATGTAGCTATGGTTCGCTACTTGACCGCCGCAGAAATGTTAGTCGCCTGTAGTGGAATCACGGGGTGGCGAAGACGGCGGAAGCTGGCTTGCTGCGCGCTGTGGACCTGCGGGCAGTTCGCATGTGGCAACAAAGAGGGGCCGCGATAAGCTGTGCACAGCTTGGATGAATCGACTTGCTCCGAACGTGGTGTAACGGCACCGCCGCACACTCTCTTCCCGACGAGAGGAGGTCGGGGGTATGGGGTACAGGAAGATGCAGAGGAGGAAAAGAGTCAAAGAACAAGAGCCTGAATCTCGTCTCTCTTGACGGACGCAGAAAAGCTAATCGCGATACGCTCTACGTTCTGCACCGCTAGCCACCAACACGACGACAGTGCTTGTCCAGCATGAACAGGAGAGCCGCCGCAAGGCGGACACCAGGACACACCCTGGTGCGCACGACGTCTCACGGCTCGTGCATGACACGATCAACTGACACCAAAGCCCCAAGCGTCAGTGATCAGTGAGGGTTATATCTCCGAGGGCGTTGCGTGGAGCCTCTGCTTTCCTTCCTGCCCGATAGGAGATGTCGCCGAGCGGTGTTATCCCCCCCAGTTATGGGAAGCGCGCTCGAGTACAGAGTTCCCGATCAGCTCAGATGTCGGTCGACGCCTGGGTCTCAAACCAAAAGTACGACACTGGAACAACGGCACCGGCGGCAAGGGGGCGATGCAGAGCCAACCGAGCGTAGCCCAAAGGAGACCCCTGGTATTCCATGCACTGCTCTCTCAGTGTTGCTGGGAGTCGCGATGCATAGACTCCTCCTTTTGAAGGCTGTTGATTCTGCTGCGCAGTGTCCATGCGTCTCTCTCTTTACTCGACGTCGCTTTCATCTCTCTTGTTCTCTCTCGTTTCGTCTGCTCGTCGTCTTGCCATACCATAGTGCCATTCGTTCTCCTACCACCCGGGACATCCTTCTGGCGGTAAAAAACACCCTACCTCTACCTACAGCTCTGAAAACTTGTTCCAGGAAGACCATCGAGACCTCTTGCGAACAGCTCCCCCATCACCAGACCAAACCGCAGCTGCCCAACCAACACCCTCCAGACGTCTTCCAGTTGCGCCGCAACGATAGCACTACCGCTCGTGCCCTCGTTCCCCCAGCCGGGGTCGCCTCTCCTCGAGTAGTGTGGAATCTACACGAACCAACATCATGCGTCCGCCAGCCGCTTTCGCTGTGCTTTTGGGTTTGCTCACCCTCGCTGGCTCTGCCGTCGCTGTTCCGAACGAGGGGGAGAGCTTGGACAATCCCCAGGTGACCGTCCCTTTCACATCGGAACCAACACCGACGCCAGCGGGGGGTCCGGAGCAAGGAGCAAACGAACAACACCCGACCACAGGAGAGGTGACTCTCCCGGCCGAGGGGGCTGCTCCGCCTCCGAACGGGGATGCGCCCCCGACCACGCCTACGGACCCCGCCGCCACGACGACCGCGGCAACTGCGGAAGCCACGACAGTCACCAATGCCGTCCACACGGGGGGAGACACCAAAGGGGCTGAGGGGACACACTCAACGGAAACCCCCAAGAACGACAAGCAGGACCAAACGACGGTGCCGCCGGCTACTGAATCCCTTCCCACGCATGATAATCCCGGGACATTCTCCCCCATGGTAACCACCGCCAGCAGTTCCGCTCCCAGTACCACGGCCAACAGCCCCGGCGCCAGTACCAACAGGGCCTCCTCTAACAAGTCCATCCACCGCCAGAGCCACACTTCTCCCCAAAAGGTCAGCTCCACAAGCGCAGGCACCGCCGGGTCTGTCGACTCTGCCAACAACTCTGCCAACGGCACTAACGAAGACGGGGACAAAGCTGCTAATGGAGGAAACCAGGGCGCGGCTCCGCTCAACAAGAGGGCCAGCCCAGGAATTATTATCGCTAGTGTCGTCAGCGGCGTGGTCCTCCTCGGTCTACTGGTGAGTGAGAAGAGGATGTTGACTTGGATGTATTCAGCTGGAACGGACCTGGCCAGAATGCCTTCCACAACTGCCAGCCGCGACTGGCTACCCCATTTCGGAAACTAACATTCCTCCAGCTCGGCCTGTTTTTCTTCATCCGTCGAAGGAACAAGAAGAAGGCGATCTGGGACCTCGAGCAGGAGACGCGCGAGAGCCTGGTCAACAAGGCCTTCAGCAGTCCACCCAGCACGTATCGCCTTCTTCCTGGTGGTTACCGCGACTCCGCCCCGCCTGTCACTGCGAGGGGAATCAACCCCGTCGATCTTCGGTCGTCCATGCATTCGGCCTCAACTCGTGCGCTCGAGGACAGTATCGCTGCCGACGCATTCGAGCGCGCCAAGGCCCAGGCGAACCAAAAGGCCGAAAAGGACGTGGCGGCTGCAACGTACCGCCACACCGAAGGCGGAGAACAGGCTGTGGACGCAGACGACCAGGCGCCGCCGTACTGGCTTACTGCCGGCGAGGAGTATGGGGATAACAAGCACCAAACACCACAGCGGGCAACCTCATCCCGGAGGTGAGGCCCCCCAAAGTGACCCGAAGCGAGCGGAAGGCGGAAACGAGGCAATGCTGCGGCGCAAGGGCTGTGATTCCATAAGAACCAACAGCAACACCGTCCACAAGTTCGTGTCGCAAGAGCCGTTCCGAGCCCGTAGCCGTGGCGCGCGCGCTTAAAGTACCTCGCCGCGCGATCGACACGGAGGAGAGGAGAAGCACGAGGCAGAGCGCGTGCACGTGCAGATGACTGTATATTTCTAGTTGCGACAGATGAATTCATGAGGCGAGAAGATGAGACCTGTTGGAGACCAGCGATGCCGTCATCAATGTGGAGGTCAGAGCATCCTGAAAGGTGCGGCACCTCCACACCATTCGTCACAACAATCACTGGCTCATCTCTGCTCAGCAACTCGAAACAAGCATCTTGCCACTGACTATTCCACCACTATAACAGCCTCCACCATGCGGAMRKCGMTTTCCCGTCTGGTTTTACGAGAGTCTCCGGCCGCGTTCTCAAGCATACGGCTCTCCCTGGCCCCGCGCGTACCCTTTCCCCGACCAACTAGAGCCCAACCGCTGTGTTACCTTCACGCTACTGCTCCCCGTTCAGCGCGGGCATGGGGCAGCCGGCCAACGCTGTCCCTGTCGAAGATCCAGACAAGATTCACATCGACAGACAGCACGGTCAATGCGGAAAGCGAAACACGGACGCTGCTGATCGTCTACCACACGCTCACTGGCGGGTCGGAGCAGATGGCGGGCGCGGCGTACAAGGCGGCAACGGCAGCTGCCGCCGAAGAATGGGAGTCTGATGGCGGAGTGAGTATCTCTCTGTGACATGACAACCAGAGGAGGGAGTTGGTGCGAGCTGTGCGATCGCCGCGCATAGACAGCTACCCCCGGTGTCTCTAGTGCTCCCAGGTGCTCCGCCGAACGTGACCTGACAGCAGCCTCCGCCACCAGCGATCAATGTCCGCATGCTGCGCGCCCGCGACGCCGGCCCCGAGGACATTCTCTCCTCGAGCGCGTACCTCTTCGTGTGCCCCGAGAACCTCGCGACGATGGCGGGGATAATGAAGGACTTTTTCGACCGCTCCTTCTACGCCGTCCTGGGCCGGACAAACGGCCGCGCGTACGCCGCCATGATCTGTGCCGGATCGGACGGGCAGGGCGCGATGCGCCAGCTGGACCGCATCTGCACGGGCTGGCGCCTCAAGCGGGCGGCCGAGGGGATCATTGTCATCACGCATGCGCAGACGGCCGAGACGTGCCATGCCATGAAGACGATCCCGCCAGGCGAGCTGGAGCAGTGCGCAGAAGTGGGCGCGGCGATGGTCGAGGGACTCAGGATGGGGGTATGGTAGAATGCATTGCTGTTGACATAGGCAACGACGGAGGTGGTTGTAGTCGTCCAGGAGGCGCTGTAGGGAGACGGGCCGAGGGCCTGTCTTGCGCCAGGTGTCTCCAGCTGCGCTCTTAGCACTGATGTGCTGCCCTCTAGAAGGTGCACCTCAATAGAGACGGTGTCGCGACTTCGCTTCGTCCTTGTCTTCCACCCCTGTTCGAAGTGAACACGCACAGAACTCGAGAAGTCATCTGGCTCAGCCTCGGCTTCGCTGAGAGCCGAGCCGATGACGTAAGGGGCATTGAAAGTCAAAGATCCTGTTTTCTCCGTCCTCCACTCACTCGATTCCCATTTCTCCCCACCTCCACGATAATGTCCAGCAACGACTATAAGAGCGTCATCTCGCAGCCTGGTACGCGTTGGCTCTCGCATAGTAGCTGACAGAAGGCTCGGCGGCGCGCAACGCTGCGCCCGTCCTCGAGGCCCTCGCCCCACTCGTCCCTGGCAGCACGCGCATTCTCGAGCTCGCGTCGTTCCCGTACGAGCACATCCGGCACTATGCCGCTGTGTGGCCCGACGTCAAGTTTAGCGGCACGGTGCGCGACGATACCGAGGTTGCGTGCGTTTCGACTATAGCTTTATTGTGCGCAGAGCTGACTACTGTTGACAGGAACACGAACGTGACGGACCTTCCGGCCAACGTCTCGCTGCCGCACCGGCTCGACATTGCGATCGAGGACGACTGGGCGCGCCTGAGGACCGAGATTGGCGGAGCTGCTGACGGCGTTGTTATGCGTGCGTTCTAGCCGTTGGCCCGTGTAAGAGCTGGCTGACCGCAGTCAACCTCGTCCACTGCACGCCGGAGGGACACCCGGAGCACGTCTTCCGCAACCTCTCCCCCCGCTCGCCCGAGGGCCGCGCGCTCCTGAAGCCCGGAGGCTGGATCGCGGCGTACGGCGCGTACTTGAACGACGACGGCAGCTTCCGGTCCGAGGGCGACGCGCTGGTGAGTTGCCGAGTCCGCTGACAAGTGTTGCTCAGCTGACATGCTTCCCCAGTTCGATGCCACGCACATCAAGGGCATGCACCCGTCGCTCGGCCTCCGCACGCCCGTGTCCATCTCTGACATGGCGCGCCGCTGGGGATTCACAGAGGTGACGCGCGCGGACATGCCGAAGGGAAACCTGTGGATCGTGTGGCGCGCCGAGAGCGAGGAGCAGGCCGGCGCCCCTGGCTTGTAGAGGATAGATGTCGGCACAGATGGCAATTCATCAACGAGTATGGAASCGACGMSTTCTYCAGCKGRRCRKACRSAGCGGATRCTKMYCAGGCKGSSAGGATCMKGTSAGCTGACYGMCACCCSTTGCMYGGMTCGTCYYCWKWCCTGGTGCGTAYTGYYCTTACCRSACACMMGAGMCGMKGGCCYGCYGTCGATGYTCTCCCKTCCWGGCTTCMAGWMCGRYCKMGGTMYWGSARAAAGARGAGCTYGMGAAC